>JAQGCM010001381.1:0-15563 GCA_034699705.1 Hymenaphorura dentifera | reverse complement strand
ATGCATTAGGCCATATGGGGTCATCACATTCAAATATTTGCCGGGCGACTTTGGATGCCCGTCGGAAAAAATCCAGTAACACTTTTTCATTTTAATGTATTTACTAAAAGAAAAAAATTATTTGGAACAAATCGGTGTGTTACACCTGGGGTAAATCCCTCGTGAGTGACAAGTGACAATGACAAAACTGATCGTATGGGGGTTTCATGACTAAGAAAGAATTTATGAAATCGGGTTCAGGGAAATAACCAGAGCAAAGATAGAATTGCTAACCGTGCTGCTTAGACTCAGGTGCGGTGGCCCTAAAATTTAAGAATTCAAAGATGGGATTGTCGCAAAAATTTGGAAATTCTCCAGGAACAAATACTAGAAATTAGAATGGAGTTTATGGGTTGCAAAATCTGTCATATGCATCCTAAGATTCCGACACAGGTTTAGCCCGACCTGCTTTATTTCCGAACAGCGCAACACCCCTTATTCATAGAATTCTCTTCACTTTAAAGCTCGCCCGGCCCTAAGTAGGTCAATTTCATTTTCCCAAGTTATTTGGCCAAATCACGAACAAACGCTTTTGAAGTACCTTGGACATTCACGTATACGTAATTTTGCATATTCCAAAAAATTAAAACTATTCTTACTTAATATTTAAGCTTGGCTTTGGCACTTTGGCTTCCGTTTCTGGAAATAAGGAACTAATAAGAGGAAGGAAGGAAGGATGAGGAAAGACAAAAGGCCTTGCTGATTACCATTAGCCTTAGAAAGAACAAAATTCTCATAAGTCATGTCGTGTCGTGACACACAAAACAAACTCAACAATTGTCCTTGTAAACAGTGAGTGCATTAGTACATCGTACATTAGCAAATTAATAACATTTCCATACGACTCCCTCACGCATTATTTCGCAGCGTACACATTTGCCAAGATTTTTGTACGCACTAACAGTGCTTTTGCTTGTATTGTATTTAGCATTGAATTTGGGTGGTGCACGCGCTTCCTTTACCCTTACCTTGGTCTCATTGGCCCTGTCGTTTTCTGTATTAATACTAGCACACTTTTCATAGACTTTACACTAATTCCAATTCCAAGTTTCAAATCTGAAAACTAAATTCTTCATTGAAAGTTGAAACCTCATCCAAAGCAAGCCGAAGGCAAGAACAAAAAGCAAGACAAGCTAATAATATTATACGCAACAATGAAACCCATTAAGTCCAATGTATATGCAAATGTAGGAGAGCAGAGGAATGAAATGGAGTCTCGATTACTCGACCGACTCCTCCGAGTAATAAATAAATTGTCTTGGCTGGCCCTTTTCTTTGGCCACTTTGGCGTCGTCGTCGGAACCTCAGAAGAATATAGAATAGGAGAGCCATTAAGAAGTACCAGAGGAGAGAGAAGTTAGTTGACCTCGATGAAGAAGGTGTCGAAGGCTAAAACAAAAAAATCGAAAACTAAACCTCCAACGAACGCAACGCAATCCAACGCATTGTTAAAACGCACAAACGCACATGCACAGCTACAACGCAACAATTGAGTGAGAAGAGTTTGTTGGTTGCGTTGGTCGAACGCAACGCACCCACAGGCCCTTAGACTAGAATTTTAACTCTTTCAAGTCTTCCAACTTCTTGAACGCAACAATGTCATGTCATTCAAGTCAAGACCCAAGTATTCATGCATATGAAATCGAGAAAAGCTTACGGGTTAAATGCATGAATTGTTGTGCTCTCATGCCATGCCGGACCACAAAAAATGCGTACATTGCGTAGCAGCAACGTTAGCTCTCCACAGTCCACGCACAGCATTGCATTGTTGGACTTTTGGGTGGATTTTGGAGATCACCTTCGCCTTCGCCTTCTTCATCTTCAGCCTCATCTCAAATCTCAATTCTCAAGAAAGAAAGATCTTGATCTTCTCAGCACAGCATCTCAGCTCCAAGCATTTTTTGGTCATCTCAGAATCTCAACTCTCAATTGAAGAACTAACGTGGTGAGCATCAAGTATCAAGTAGAAAAATTTAAGTTTTTCAGACCCAGGCATCATTTAAGAAATAGCTTTCGAGGCGGGTAGTCTAGTTTTAGTACTAAAAACTACAATAATAGCCCGAGTTGCCCTAAATTCTTAGCAAACTAGCAAACGTGCAAAGTGTAGGACGGAGAGGAGCTCAAAAAATTTCATTTTTAAAGCACATGGAAGGATAGGAGTTGGAACGTTGGGTGAGGTGGGAACAAGCCACCAAAATAATATTATATGTAGGTTGGATTGCGATTGTGGACTTGGACTCAGCAAGAGCAATCGAAATCGAATAGAAAAGTCGGCACCAACTGCCACGGCTTAGAGCAGAGTTGAGTTCAGGCAGTTCAGTTGCGTGCGTGTGTTGGGCGGTTGGGCCTTCTCAATGCACGACGGCAATATACACGCCACTTCCCAAACTTTTTATACTCAGTCAGAAAACAACTGTGGTCACGGATGCACATCCTCAAATACCAAAAATAATTCCACTACTCTCTTGTGTGTGTGACTGTACATAAACACCACAACAATTGAAATAAAAAGCTTTACTTACTTACTTTTTTGCAACAATCGCAATCCCAACCAAGTGATAACTGAGAATTAGCCGTAATTTGTACTATAAGTAGGATTTAATCGGAGCGGAGATATCAAAAGTTTTGCAAGTACAAAATAACCAAAGACAAGTGACAAGACAAGACAAGTTTGTAATTTTGATTTTGGAGGATTGTAATATTATTGGTGAAAAAAGTTGAGAACATTTTGTAAGATAATTTTGCTAAATTCCGGATTAATTGCCGACGCCGACGGAAACTTTGCGGAGAGAATTGGATTGCTCAACTGCAAACTTCATGGTGAGTTTTGATTTTGATTGTTTTGTTTTAGCATTCGTATGTTATTTGTCAGTTGTTTTGGCCCAGTTTTAGTTAAGAAGTTAAGATTTTCGAGCATCTTTTGGAGTATTTGTTATTGTTTTGTCGCTAAACACGACTTGCACTTGCACATCCATAATCCTTATATCGCAACGCAAGGGTGAATGGTCTGAGCAGAGTATTCAGCAGAGCAGAAGCAAAGCACAAATTGACCAAAAATCACTGCAAATCCGAAGATTTCGTGCAAACTCAATTAGCCCCAATTGTGCCGCAATCTTGCCCCGTAGAGATCTTGGCCGTTTTAATTGAAAGGGGTTGCGAATGGGGTCCCCGGTGAAAGTATTTTATGCTTTAATTGGTCCACATTCCCAGGATGCCCCGGCGTGCAGAAACTGAACCAATTCTTGATTGAACGCATCAACGAAATATTGAAAATTTTTATTCAATGCTGACACCGAATTCCAAGAGTTCAATACGTCCTTTAATTAATTTCGTGCAACAACAACAATCTGCGTTCTACGTCTCAACCAAATCGTGGCCCTTTGATCTTCGCATCGCACCTCCCTCGGTGTCGGTCCCTCGGACAAATTAATTCTGCGAGACTTCAGATACATACGTCAAACCAAAAATCCTAGAAAAACTGCATTCTATTTTTTATTGATAACTAAACTAGCAAAAGAGGTCAAAAATACCTCACAACATAGATAGCATAATTTAAAACCTTAACAAACTTAGTTAGCATAGCGAATTGCATTTGCATTTCGCATCTGTCCGTCATTCATAACAATCAAATAAAATCACATCAACCTGAATCCCCCAGCATTTGCATTGGACTTCCAAATCCGAGAAAACAGTGTAAAAAAACAAGAGCCAAGTTTACCGGAGCTTAGCTACGCTTAGAGGATGAGACAACTTTATATTTTTTTTGGTCATTTTTCCAAGTAAAGTATGCAGACAGACAGATCAGATCAAATGTACGTTGTACAATCATGCGAGTACGTAAGAATAAGAATAAGAATAAGATGAAGAAAAAGCCAGAAAAAAACAGACACACAAAAAAAGAGTAAGAATAAGTTAAGTGTGTTTGTGTTTGTCTGCTGATGCTGTGCTGTGCTGTCAGTTGTGTTGTGCATTTGCATTTGTGTTGCATTGCACTGCATGGCATGGACTGACTGACTGACTGCAGTGCATTTGCATTGGAGCGTCGTCCTCTGGTGCTGGTGGTGCTGGACTCGTATGGCTCTGGGGTGAAGGTATTATAAAAGATTAGGTTGGGAAAGGCCTACTTTTGGTTGGGCGTGGAAATGCTCAGTTTGGGGCTCGGAGCCGCACGTGTAGCTCAAAACTAGAGTGTATGTGAGGTCGGGGTAGTCAAGTCATCGCAGAGCAGAGCAGAGCAGAGCATTGCAGAGCTCACCACACCACTATCACATTCCCAGTCCATTCCTTTCATGCTCACAATGCTCAGAGTCAGAGTCGAACTCCAAGTCGACCTAGGCTAGGCTAAGTTGCATTGCAACGCAAGGTACCTAAAAACTACATATTTTCCTAGGTATATCCTGCGCCAGCATGCACTTTGGAATCACTACTAGTCGGCTACGACTAGGTTAGGTCGTTCAAGTTGGAGAGACGAGTTAGTTGCGACGTTGTTACGTAGAATTGCGCTATGTTGCGTTGCTTGCGATGCGAGGACGAGTGGGTTAGGTTAGAGGTACGGCTATAGCATCCTGCCCCATAAAAAAACGTAATAAAACATTCCCAACTCTCACGCTCTGCGCTGCGGAGAAGACCAAAAAGAATGGGTTAGAGAAAAAAATCGGTCGTCGGCTCCACGTGGAGGCCTAGGACACTCTTGAAAACTTGTAGGGCTCTGTAGGAGTGCACACACACATACACAACTTCCCACATTTAACCCTTTGGCTCACACTTGGACAAAACGATCCAAAAATGTTGCACTGCACTGCACTGGAGAGCATGATGTGTGTTAAGTGTGTGTCAGAATGCCAAATGCTTGCATGCATAGGAAGGAAGGATATGATGGGTACAAACTTCAAAAGTCCCGACCCAACCCATCTGCGAATTCAATCAAATGCAATGAGAATGACCTAAACGAGACCTTTTCCTGTGCTGTGCGAGTGTGCTGGCGGCTGAAAATTCTGAGGTGATTCCGGGATTTAGCATTAGCATCCGCTCAGCTCCTATTTTTTTGCACTTTGGCCCTGTTGTTTGGCAAGTTGAAATTTTGGATAAGCTAAATGCTTAAGCGCAATGCAGAAGGTAGTGAGAGTGAGTAGGGCAAGCCTTCATCCTCTTGCGTCATTCCCGTCACTCATTTAATAAACAACAAATGACTAAACAAACAAATTGTACGCTGGATCCTTGTCCTACTGATCGTACTATTGCTAACAAGGATTTAATTCATGGATGGGTAGTACTGGTACTGGGTATCGACGGAAACTGCGGAGAATTTCACAGAATATGGACGTACTTTGGGCTGACAGCAAATTTGTTTTTGTTGGGTTAGTAAGGAGGTACGGAAAGTATGAATGGATCATTTCACTTAAAAGGTTTTAAGATTAGCCACATATGCAATGCAATCCAAATCCAATCATGTGCCTATGTCATGTTGCGTTACATGACTTGCATGTTTTGATATGGCACCTCACTCACCCCAACGAAACGTTTTAGCGGCTTCAAACAATAATTGTTTGAATATTATTTCTCAGAAAGGTAATAATTATTATTACCTTTCTGAGAAATATTTGCGACTCAACATCCGCATTGAAATATTTCTTGTAAATTGGGGAACAGTCTGAGGTTTGAAATGAAACAATCTATTGGATGAAATATTGGCTATTCCAAATAATAAGACCGTTTTTTTAATTGAGGAGAGACTTGAGGCCCTTATCATGGCCCCTGTGCCTTAGGCACCTGCGCTGGAATCACTATTTCTCAATGCACGGTTTTGGGTGAAAGGTTCTTTTCTTACTTTCACCACTCTGCGTTGAGGGCGGCAGGGCCTTTGAGAAATTAGCCGTTCACCAAACAAAAGTTTTCTACAGTTGTAGCAATCAACATTCATAAGGGAACATGTTATTCTGGATAGGATCAACAGGATGCTACGATTTGCATTTTGCAGTACCGTATCGAGTTTGTGGCTGTTGTTGTAAAATGATGTAAATCAATCCGTTTTCTATAATGCTCATTCATTTGTGTTGTTACTAAACTGTTCCGACGGAGATTGCGATAATTGGGATTGAAGTTGTAGCAAAAATATTTCCACGTGCAGTCATATTGATCCAGTTTGTCGTCGTTCAGTCTAGTCTCTCTGCTCGGTTTTATTTTGTTGTCAGTTACTGAAGTCATCTTCTGCGCATTTGTCTCAGCCATTCACAGTGTATGGTTAATTAGGAATCGGCAGAACGAGCCTAATTGTAAATATTCTGTTGTATGGATCGAAAGAGAACATCATAGTGTCTTGCTTACTCCCCTCCCCTTCCCCTCATGTGCGGACTGCGGAGTGACTTAAGATATGATAGTCGAACCCAAACAGATCATTAGATCAGATCATCATAAATTTGTTTTTTCTCTGGTGGTGCAATGTTACGTCAACAAATTTCTACTTGTTAGCTCAATCCAATCGTCGTCATCAAATGCGCACACACATATTTACTTCCAGAAGAATGTTTGGGTCATTGTTGATTAGCTTAAGGCATCAAGCAATTAAAAAAATCATTCCTATTCTTGCAGCGCAAATGCAGATGGGATAGGAAATTCACATGATGCAAAATTTCAGTTGGTGCAAATAAATTAAAAGAAACAGTAATAAATAAGCCAGTAAGCCACTAGATACTAATCCAGACATAAACGTCGTAACTTTTAATGTAACTCTTAAGGATGGTCATGGCATTGCACGGCAACGGCCGACTGGTATGACTAACGAGCTGAAGCTGAAGGTTACACGCTTGCAAAAAAGTTGCAAAAACTATATAAGAGCCCGTGCGAATCCGTCCTGTGTACTTACCACCGACACGCCAGCCAGACTGAGAGCACAAAAAAAATTCTTGACCTCTCCTAACTCGTCAACAGTTGAGTTTTGCTTCATTCAAGTCAGCAAGGTTGTTGCGAATTGCTCAAACCCCCTTACTGCAAAGCAAAACATCCCACCCAACCTTTAGGCAGTAAGTAAGTACAGAATTTGCGAATCCGTTTTAGGTACTTTTCTTCCCACTTTAAATTGGCAAACCCGAGCTTCCTTGCTATTTTTGCACCATTACGAAACAAACACTCCAGAGAAGCCGCACGTGGAGAATCGGGGGCCAGAGAATTTGCAATGTTGCGAATCTACTAGTTCGAGGGTTTTCCCTCCCGTTAACTCACTCCTCTTGTCCTACCTAACCTTAGCGCGTGTATGAATTGCGAATCGAACCATACCCTTTCCATGTAGAATTTGCACACTCCTAGGGTATGATCGCAGATGCAGTCTGCAATGTCTGCACCCTTGCAAAAATAAAAGTCAACAATTTGCGAACAGGCCAAAGTCAATGCGACAAGTGTATTATGAAATGGAAACCGTATTATGCGTCCATGTTCTATTTTAGAATGATCCAATTTGGTTTTCAATTTGGAAATTTCCTTATATTCCTTAAGCTATGTAAAAGCGAGGAAACAGATTTTCAGTTCTATTTCCTGGTGGAGCAAAGCAAATAAACAAACCATGGTTAGTGTGGTTTTAGAAGGACAAAATGTGTATAAATCAGCTAGCTTAACTAAAAATGGCCGCAATTTTCACAAACGCGAAGGTCCTTAGTGTTGAGATAAATTTTATTTTGGGCGCTTCGAAGTTCGAGCCTTAATTAAGGCCAATCCGACAGATACAATTCTTCTGACTAATTCGACACTTCAATTTATCATTATTTATTGTGTCCGTACAGGTTTTAGAAAAGTCCTACATCATTCCCCCCAGTCAACATCCAAACGAGGCTAAAAATATTCGACAATATGGAGTTCATCGGAATGCCACACAATTTCCCACCAAGCTTTAAGGGACTAGCATTGAAAGAAGGTCAAGCTTCTGGTCAGAACGTTGTCTGCACTCCAGAAGTAAGCTTGTATCAGTACAACCGAAACAATTTAACCGGAGCCGCAGTTGCCCTACCAAAGAGATCTCCAATGCATCATCTCGAGGAAAAAATGGACGTTGAAATAATTGGACCAACATCCACATCGTCCGGACCTGCAAATTTGCAATGTGGCGTTTGCGGGAAAACGTTTCAACAGAAAAATACGTTCCAGAATCATATGCGCTCACATCGAGAAGGAGAGGATCCTTGGCATTGTGACATTTGTGGAAAAACTTTTGCAGGTAAAATGCAACTCTTTTAACAATTTTATGATACAGCTAGCCTGGCCTAGTCGCTTAGTATAGTGACTATTTGTTTTATACTACGATTGGCCAATTGGCAAAGGTTTTCTAGAAACAACAAAAACGCATGAGAAAAAATAGTTAATTTCCATGAATCGACTAGGTTGAGATGGGTTTGAATTGAGTATAGGCAGACAGTAGGCGTGAGCGTGACACACAAAATTTCTTGTCCAGGGCGTTACAAAGTCAAGACAGGTCACACACGTGGAGCAGATTTTACATAATCGCAATCAGTCATGTGAGGTATTCGTGCAAACTGTGCCGATGCTGTATTCCCTCTCTCAAACTAAGCAAAGTCGAGCCGAGCCAAGTTAATTCCATGCCAATGTTGAACCCCAATTTGTTTGGCTCACACAGAATTGCATGTGGCGCAAGCACTTGTGAACGTATCTGCTGTTGAGTTAGGTTCTTGGAACACTTCACCTTCGCATACTTCAAATGTGTGTGTCAAAATAATGAATGACTGATTGATGTACTTCAAAGTACAGTTTGCTTGAATACTATGAATAGCTATGTATCATCAGAGACCACCGCAGAAAAAATGAGAATGGGACTTGTCATACTGTGATGATGACGTGGTGCGTTTCGCCTTCATATTTTATAGTTTGATAAGCTATCCCAATTACATGAGATGAAGAGCTAAATCAATGTAACCAAATCCGGTTGTCCATTGAAATTGGAGCCGCAAGATTGCAGAGTCAGGCTAGAGTTATTTTTGCCCACAGCGTCGCAAGCAGTTAATGTTAAGATGTGAGGTGAAAGTCTGGAGAAAGCATGCTTTCACAACCTATGAACTACTGTCTTTAGAAATGTCGCTATATTGTGTACTTAATTTCCTAGCTAACAATATTCTATTTTTGGTTTCGTGTCTTATTTTAGTACCAGCAAGGCTGACAAGACATTACAGAACCCACACGGGTGAAAAGCCGTACCAGTGCGAATACTGCAACAAATCATTTTCTGTGAAAGAAAATTTATCTGTTCATCGAAGAATCCACACCAAAGAGCGTCCATACAAATGTGAGGTTTGCGAGAGAGCTTTTGAGCATAGTGGAAAACTTCATCGCCACATGAGAATTCACACAGGAGAACGTCCTCATCGGTGTCAAATCTGTCAAAAGACATTTATTCAGAGTGGACAATTGGTCATTCACATGAGGACCCATACGGGAGAAAAGCCTTACGTTTGCAAAGTCTGCAACAAAGGTTTCACTTGTTCCAAACAACTCAAAGTTCACACCCGAACCCACACGGGAGAAAAACCTTACACCTGTGACATCTGCGGGAAGTCCTTTGGCTACAATCATGTTCTCAAATTGCACCAGGTAAGCATTTTTGTCCCGACTCAAGTTTTAGAACTAAAGCGAACAGACGAACAGAATAGTTTACCATTAATTAGAGGGGTGGGCGAAAATCTAGATTGAAATAAAATAGCGAAAAATTTGCTTTTAAATTTCAGGTTGCACATTTTGGAGAGAAGGTTTACAAATGTACATTGTGCAATTCAACGTTCAATTCTAAGAAATCTCTTGAAACTCACATTAAAACTCATTCATCAGACGCCGGACAATCTGAGAATCTTGAGCCTCCGATGTCTCAAACCCCCCAAAATTCAGATAAAGAGAATCGTGAATCTAGTGACTCGGAACTCTCTCTACAAAATTCACCGGTAGCAGTGAGTTCTCCAAGATCACCGCCGAGTCCGATGTACAACTCCCCATCTCCAGCCAACTTCAAGACAGGAAACCATGGTGCAAATCCGAACGTGAGCTACTCCTCCAACCAAAATTTCAACAATCGGGAGCGTATTCAACAACAATTAAATCTCCCGTATCCGATGCTACCACCCGGAGTTCAAGTTCACCAGGCTCCACAGTCACGAACAACTTTCCTCTACGTCACTTCAAAACTCCCATCACCGTCTCCTGGAGCAGAGCCACCAACTCGCACCATCAGCAATAGCGTGAGTAATTCTGGTAGCCCTGGCTTTAAACAATTTGGAATGAACACAGTAAGTTCAACTTCATCCGGAAATGGAATGTCTAACGACATTCCTTTTTCGTCTTCATGCGATCGGGACAAACTTTTCCTTCAGAGTGCCACCATTCGAGACAAAGTTTTAGCATCAATCGAGAAATTTGGTTACGGTATCCCTAATTCGTCGACAATCAGCGATAGCAGTAACAGTAGTAATAGTAGCATGAGCGACTACAATACCCCAATCAGCAATGGTACATCCTACAATCCAAGCAATCGCAGCAAATTAGATTTTCTTGCACAAATGAGCGTAAATGCGCGAGAACGAGAGAGTTCGATTGGAGAAGAAATGTCAGACAATTTTTCAGGTGTTGCAAAGCGTCAGTTCTTTAGATCAGAGCGAAATGACAGCCACTATAATCAATATTCTCGCCCACCATATTCTCGTCCAGGGCGTGCGAGTAGCCCAGAAAATTTTGGAAATAAGTACAGTAGTTCAGGTAGAGTTTTGGCTTTAGCATTGACTCGGGGATCAAAATCAATTGCAAGTCAATTGCCACTGTCGGTGTCTTTAACACCAGTTCATGCTGGACAACATAGTCCTACCTTTAGAAATTCTAAGAGTCCAAACGAATTGTGCATTGACTTTTCACGTCGATCAGGTTCCGTATCGCCCAACAATAGTGTGGCAAGCCCGTCTCCATCACAAACGTCTAGGTCTACGCCAGGGCTTAGCGAGTCTGCTGAAGATCTCTCAGATGAGTGCAACAGTGGCAATCATTATGACAGCGCTAACGAAATGAATAAACGCGCTAAGGTAGAAATAGTTTCTTTCGGTCCACGTAAACGATCAAGTTTAATTCTTGAGAAATACGCACAAGAAAAGGGTCCATCCTCTCCGATTCAGATCTCAGCCGAGTCAATCCTTGCTCAAAGGTTGAGACTTTCTTCAGTAATTCAATACGCAGAAAAATGCACATAAATTTTCTCAAAAACTGGCCGTGTTGAGTATTTTCTATTAAACTCGCCCGATTTTTGATATTGGCAATTTCTAAAGCCTTCAATCTTTTGGTACCTTCTCATAAGCCAGCCAACAATTTTAACGTCAAATATATTTTCCAATTAGATAAAAATTTGCAGGAAAAAATTATCTATTTTAGAGTTCGTCGCATCTCGTCGTCTGCCTTATACTCCTAGTTTCGATCTTGGCCTAAACTTTGACTTGATAATGCAATTTTCTAAAATAAACTATTGGAAGAATTTACTAAATTGACATTGTACGTACTACTGAACTGCGTAAAGCTGCAACTGAGAACTGATGTGCTTTGCCGAATATTTTAACTTATTTTCAATTGAAGACTGCGCTAATTATTCATGGCGGCCAAGAAAACTGATTTAAAGAACTGACCTAAAAGCATTTACATTCTCTCTTGCGAGGGAGAAGACTGGCTCACTCAGAACTACAAATTTGTTCTCCTTTTCGTTCGTATTTCGCCTTTGCTTTGGAATGAAAATATTCATTTAGTGGTTTTAGAAGTTTAACTGCAAAGAAATGCGATTAATTAGTGAAAGTTAGGGAGAATTGCGATTTTGCAACCTACTGCGGTTAATGCTGGATTGAACTCTTACGAGCTTAAAAATGGAATTGGAAAGAGCGTGGGATTGGAAGTTTGGATGTCTGCACTGCATTGTACATTGGGGTATTGTTGGATTGTTATGCAATAGCAATTTAGATTGGTTTTAATTAATTGATTAGTATTAGTCAGTCCTACGTAATTTGTACATAATATTCCGAAGAATTCATGCTAGTGGGATGCTAAAATTGTTTTAACCCGAAGTCTTTTAATTCTAAATCTTGTGAATTGACATAATTTTGAGTAGTCTTAAGACATAAGATAAGTTAGTTGTATCAAACGAGACTGCGGAAAATCAATCCAAAGACGTTTGAACAAACTCTGCTCGGAAAAGCTTTAAAGAAACTGTACCAAAAATATTAATTAAGTAGAAAGGAATGCTTCAAATTATGAACATCATTTGAGCATCAATCTAACTATATGTAGTGAACTTTAAAAATCAAATTCTATTGTCGTTTTCTTTAAAATATTACGTAGTAGTTCTGCTTAAGAATTCCACAATCTATGCGATTGGAAAATTGCTACCAAATATTTCATCCAGGCAAAAAATAACTACGGGATTAGCCAAAGCATTCTCCATTTGTGCAAGGTCGTGAGTCATATTGTAAATTAGTGCGTAAAATTTGTTAAAAATTTAATATACTAGCTTATAATTTCGTCGTGTACCGTTTGGTCAACTGATTTGGAGGGTGCTGTAATGTAATGAAATGTGAGGTTGACATTTCGATCTTATCGTTAATCTAACATAACAAATATTAACGTAGTGGGACGCCAAACTAAGAGGGGAATAGAGGGTATGACAAATTTAAAAATTCGTCTATCTTGCAAGGTGTTGGTTGATTTGTAAAACTAAGCTTTAATAGTGGGCCTAGAATAATGGTAAAGACGATTGTGTTCAATCTAAATATACTGTACAGTCTAACTACAAATATCTAATTATGTAGATCACGCAGCCAATCCAGGTTTCATCATGGGATGGATTAGGCAAGTTCAAAGTTTTAAGAAAGAAAAGAGTGAAACCCAAAGCTTTATTAACCAAAAAACAAACAGCAAAGTGTATGAAAGGGAAACTGGAATGATTTAGTTCAGACTATCTTAATGAAAATCCCCACTTGCAAAATTTTACTCTTTAAATTCGAACAATTCTCTGGAGAAAGTGGGGACGGTGGAGTAAAAGTAGCTTTTTTGTGACTAATTTTATTTCAATTCCACTACTGAATCATCAAGAGAATCTCATTCCATTCTCGAGGATTTTGTGATGTGAAGAGCTGACGAACCGAGTCGTAATTTAACACTTAACCAAAGCGCAACGTTTCTATCAAACACCAAATGTGTTCACTTGTTGTAGTGTAAAGTTAGAAAATTCATAATATTTATTATGACGCGTATGACCGTCAAAAGAAGTTTTTTGAAAACTCTTCTTTCGGCAATATTTAATTATTTTTAAGAATAACTTTTAACTCGTAGGCTAAAATCATATTCCTACTCAAATGATCCCGTATCATTTCTCAATCATTGTTTTTTTTTAATTCAGAACTCTCCTCAAGTTGCTAATTTAAGACATCATAATGTGTTCGTTTTATTGTTTTGCCCAGCAAACAATTCTAGTTCTAATTTACTTATCGAGCTGATTACCAAATCTAGGAAAGTTGTTGCAATTTGCAATGCAAATGCATGCTATTATTATTATTGTTTCGAGTTCTTTTTTAATTTCTTTGTCTCTTATCACCTCAATTTTAACAATTTCTTTTGGCATAAGTTTCCATATTTATTGTTCTATTTAAGTAAAGTTTAACCCGCTTTTTGAAGCATTACACCAAAAACTGTCAAGACAGCTTTATTTTTGGGTCAAAATAGTCTGCTGAAATGTGTTCATTAATGATAAGTAAAACGATAAAATGCCTAACGATGTAATGGATAAAATAGATGATAAGACAAAATAAATCTGTTCATGAATAAATTAATACCTATTTATTACCTGACTTTCGCCGTAGTTTGCTGTTCCTTATTTGCATCAATTTATAAACAAGCTCTTTGCTCTGCAATTTGCTTTAAAAAACATTGGGGGTGAATTCATCATTTTGAAAAATTGAACAAATTCTCACTCTCAATTGCTCAGAAAGATTCAACATTTCAATTCTAACATCGTGATCAGATCACATTTACGAGCTGCTAAAAGTTAGACAAGCCAAGTCGTCGTTTCTCGGACGCAGCATTTGAGATAACTTAACCCTGGTGGACCAGATTACCGAACTGAATTACTGTAGAAGATGTTAGGCATTATTAGCATGGATCTTTTTTATCTGCTTCTGAAAAAGGTTGAAGTTGGCCAAAATGCTAAAATGGTTTTGACTCGCACGTGCCATTCAAATCCAGTGCAAACACAATGAGAGCAGAATAGAAGTTTGTTCTTTAAATAGTTTATTGTGCTAGCTGCAATAGAACAACTTGGTCGAACTTGTAAGCTTTTAATTCGAACTTGGGCTGGTAGCTAGCTTAGGTGCGGCGAGGCATGGCAAAGATAGTTTAAAATTTAATGTAGTTTGAATTTAGATATTTGCGGAAGCCTTTACTCTCATACTTTCTGTGGATGACACCGACTAGCGACACGCGTTTGAAGAGTTTAGAATGACGTACGCAGGAGATTGACCCAATTCTTTGGTTGGTTGAGGGAGTGGAAGAATTAGGGCAAGTGGAATACGCACCACGCTTACGCATGGTACGCATCAAATCTATAGCAACCTGGGCTTTTGACAGCCCCAGCTTTCTGCAGAAAATTGAGAGCACGGAAGGAACTTGCTCTACTTTTCTCCTAAATTTAGGGTCGAAATGGAGCAGGCACGTGGCAAAATCTAGAAGCACAACTCTCAGCCCAAGGAAAGTGAAATGCGTCGAAAACTCTCGTCTCAGCTCAACTCAAACCTTCTTCTTCCGTATTCCATTTCCTCACAATGCCACTTATCGCACCCTAGAGCAAATTTTTCGTTCTATTTTTAAAGTTTTGAATGACAAATTTCGTCATTGAAATACAAATTGCGGAGTTTGTTAAAATGAAAATGTTGAAACAGATTCAAGGTTTAACTTCTAATGAACATTCTTGTATTTCCTGGTACCCTTGAATGTTTCAAATATCTCAAACTTTCACTTTAACTTTCACAATTGAAAAGTAAGTTCTTATCTGGATTCAACACGCAAATTGGATGTTATTTATAACATTTCTAAAGGCCATAATTGGACATTTCGCACACTTCCTTCAGTTTTCTGGTTTCTTTTCAGCTCACGGTCGCCAGGTAAGGATTTATTCCCGGCCTGGATTGTCTGGATATTATTGACAAAGTTTTCTACGAAAGTGGCGACGAAGTATCTCCCAACGATTCAAATTTCAGCATATTTATAACTTTGATGAGAAATTTTTTTGTGAACAAAACAAACATGAATTGTATAGGTTTTTGAATTAGATTTAAGCTCAGATCTAAGCTCTAAAACCATTAACTTGATATTTTCAACGATCCTAGCATTTTTGAATGACGGCTTAACTTTATGGAGTTTTGCATAGATTAATTAATAGATTCGCTTATTGCATGCACGAAGTGCCATGCTATACAGTCTTCTCGTCCGTGTACACCAAATTTCAATCGCTTCCATTTGAT
>JAQGCM010001380.1:0-15568 GCA_034699705.1 Hymenaphorura dentifera | reverse complement strand
GTCCACCGTCTTTGACAGCAGTCAAGGGGACATCTCAGATTGTGCTCTATTCCAATCGAGTCATCCCCCTGCTCACATAAATGGATACATTTATTATCTAAATAAAGTCTTGAGTTCAAGATACATCCAAAGTGTGAGTGGTCTAAAATTTGCCTGTGCCAAATTGCCAAATGATGAAAGTAACACTTCGAACTTGGATGACAGCACGGTAAAATGTCGCCTGTTTGAAATTGTTTTTGAAAACTTTTCTTGAGTTGGGAGATGAAGTTTGAGAAAATATTCAATTCTGGCAGGGATCTATGATCTCTGTGATCGAATCGAGTAATAGTCTAAAAAAGTGAGAAATTGCAAATTCTTTAAATTAAAAATTGTCAGCAGAAATTACCAGGGTACGCATTTGAACTTGAGAACTGCCATTATTGAACTTCCTTTGAATTCCATCGGTCTTTCTCAATTCATCATGAATAAATTTGCATATCTAAATGATTGTGCAATAGTGACGACTGACATTATTCAGGTTCGAATTTGTACATGAAAACTGAATTAAATTTTATACGAGGCATTCTAATTGCATTTCATTAGGGGCGGACAAATTGCGATTGCATCCAAAGATTCCAAAGTTAAGAGTTAAATACACAAGATAAATCAAATATTTTAACAATTTGCTTGCTTAGATTTCGTTGAACTTAATTTGCACGTAGAAACTAAAATCTGACACCAAGGATGTCGTATTGTTTTGCAAATAAATCATTGTGGTACAACAATACCGAAATTTAACCTCTTGTTTTAGGCAATAAGTGCAAGTCGTGTTCTCGGCTCATGACTGAACCAGACAACTTGTCTGGTGAGACAAGCCAATTTAAAACTTTTATTCTTATCAATCCTTCATTATTCAGATTTCTTTGCAGGTTGCTTAAACAAATTTCTTGCCTGCCTTTGTTGAGTGATGCTTGTCACGTTAAATTACATTATTTTCAAATTGGTTTTCTGGCAAAAACATTTACTTGCATAACAATCTTTATCTATCTGCAGTCTCGTAATGTTTGACAACTTTTTAACTGGTATAATTTTGTACCACAGGGCTTTTCGTACACATTTATTCGGCCGAGATTATATAATTGTTCCCGTGACACAGCCAGTCACGACGCAACTGATACCGCAGATGGACAGGCGGGGTTCATAGTCGTTATCACCGACAGTCAGGGAATTCTTTAAATATTTTAACATTAAGATTGCTGCTGAATTCTGCTCCTGAGTCTTGAGTGATTTCTGAAAACAAACGCAATAAAACACCTCGTATTGCGTAAATATTTTGCAAAGTCATGACCAATTACCCAGATATTTTGAAAACAGGTTCTTGTAAACAAATAACCCTTCTTGATTAGGGGTTATGTAATCTTCTATAAGTCAAATCTGTCGATCATTTCAAATTGTAGCTTCATGAATGCCAGACCCAAAATAAGCAGTTTGTACCCCGGCCCCTCACAATCAAAATCACAAGCACACTTAAATTAGAATTTTAGGCAGGATAAGAACGTCTGGTTTGTCTAATCTTGATTGTCAAAATTTATGCTGTGGGCGTTTAGTAAACATTGCAGTTGTAGTTTAATCCCTTCTCAATCAAAGTACGAAATGGACTGGTCCCAAATAACTACCAAATTACCGTGCTATTAGGCATGGTAGTAACAAACGCATGGTAGTTAGGCACGCAACACCTTCTATTTCACCAACCAAATTTGCTATCAGCTTACAAGATTTCACATAAAGGTGATTAAAATCTTTATATCACAAATATGAATTTCCAAAACAAGTCTGTGTATTCTTGGATTGCTTGCAGTATTGAAATAAGTTCTAGGCGATCAGGCGTGAAGGAGTCAATCAATCACCAGTCTTAAGTCCTCAGTATCACCATCTTGTACATTTCATCATAGCCATTCAGCAATTACTGTATCAATTCAAAACCTGAATGGCTAACTATTTACCATTTTGAAGCTCAGTTTGATCTGACCAAATATGGGTGAATTGTGCTGCTTGTGCTTATTATGCAAGCCGGCTAGTAAAGTACCCATTCATTTCATTCAGACTCCTTAATAATGCAATTAAGCATAACCTTATAACAATGTGAACTAACTTTACATAGCACACGCTCTTTAAATAAAAAGACTTAACTATTGCAAAATTTGAAAAAATCTAAAGCTGTTTAAAACTCTTGGATTGAGCTTAAGACTGTCGCCAATTAATTTCATACTTGGAATAATGCAATGTGAATGAATGAAAGACTTATAAAACAAATTATGTGCGCATAAGTACTCTAAGTCAGGGCATCGACACGAGAGCCGTGAAGAAAAGAAAAGATGCACCATCACTTACGTACTTCACTTACATTTTTTTTGAACATATCAACTTGAAAGATGCACATAATGCAATGCAAGTGCCACATTATTACAATATATTGCGGTGATAGTGCAACTAACTACTTAAATGCATACAAACAAATAAAGAAAACCAATGCAATGCAATGAATGAATTCAAAGTTGAATTGTTGAAATTTGAAAGGGTTTTGCAGGCGTCACTCAAATATGAGTTGATTTAAAAGGAAACCTGTGTGACAAAAAAAAGTGAGAGTGAGTGATTTGTCGCGAAATGTGTATTTGTGTGTATACTTGTGGATTGTTATAATAAGCTTAATTCGTGTGTTTTAAATTTCAACTGCATTCAAATGTTTAAAACATTTAAAACAAATAAGCAAATTAAATGTCGCATTGAGAAATTCGTGGAAAGAAGATTCTAAATGTAATGGCACTATTTTTGGGCTCAACCATAAGGCACATTATTCGATTAAGTTTATCTTGCAAGCGACGTCGACAGTCACAACAAATGCACTAGTTCCATTCTAATTTCTACAATTTGAATGAGCTGACTGAGATAGATAACTGGGAAAATTTTATATGGTTGTCATTTGATTCCTGAATTGATGGCTGCAATCCTGGATAAAATCCAGACGCCCAAATTAAGTAAACTTTAGCAAGGTAAACTATTTAAGTTAGATTTGAAGGCGGGCGCTCACATAATTTGCGCAAAAGTTAGAAAAGGATTAGGAGATAACCTTAGCTAAAAAATATACACTTGCCGAAATGCAGTTCAATTTTCAGCAAACATTTCAAATTCTTATTCCTAACAGGAATCAGTAAATTGCAAAGAATGCAATTGGAATAGCAAAATTACAACGAATTCACAAGCACTAATGTGCTGTAATTATGGAAAGTGAAGTACAGCACGCATGGTTGGAGGCACTCTGTGACCTTTGAGCTAAGCCGTACCATGTTTTTGAAAAAAAATGTGACAAGACAAGCGATGACGGATGTGAGGACGCAAACTTGCGACCAGAATTCAAAAGACGAAGGTGTATTTTAATGTAGTCTCTCAGTTTTCTTGCAGTGAATTATTTATTCGTATTTTATACAATGTCGAATGTAAAATTCGCAAGTAGACAGATATTTTAACAGCTCCTGTTTAGCACCTTACATTAAGTAAGAGCCTTAGAGTACGAAATGTCGCCTCTAGTTTTTCCCTTATTTGAGGAAAAAAGGGAAAAACTCAAAAAAAAATTTGTTTTTCCTTAATAAGGAAAAAACTAGAGGCGACATTTCGTACTCTAAGGTAAGAGCGGATGTAGTATTAACACATTTACTTCCGACAAACTTAGATAACTTGTGGCGAACAATACCCATCTTACGAAATATTTATGTAAATACAATGTCATTTTTAGGCGGATAATATATTTGGCTCACTATTCCATTTCTACAACTTTTAAATTTTTAATATAAAATTTAATTTTTACACTGATCAACAACTTTCTAAAGAAAAACTCGTTGACAAAATTAGGCGTCAGACTTACTAAATTAGTTGATGTTTCGGCAAAACATATTGCTAATTGTTTAGTTCAAGTGTCATTTTTTCTTGTCTCGTGATTTGAGGCAAATTTATTTCTAAGTAAATATAATGCGTAGCAAGTGGAATTCATTAAAAGAATAATAATTCTTGGTGTCATTTCTTGAATATGAATTCGAGAAATACTAAATCGAAGCTGTTCCATGGACTTTACAGACGTCATTCGATTCCAGCCTGGGAATTTGAAATATTGTTCAAATATTGTATTTACAGATTGTGCCAACAAAGGAGCAGTCCAGAAAAGGTGTTAAATCTGGGGTATCCATGTTTTTTTTGGCTGTCAAAAACGTCATTATGACGCATTGTTATCCGGCATTTTAGCCATAGGTGCACCTACGGCTAATTATAAAATTATACAACCGGAATTGCTCCTACCTGACTGACATGAGTCCTCCAGAAATGCTAAGGTGTGCAAATGAAAGATTTTGCATAATATTGACAAGACTCCAGGTAGGAATGACCCAACCACCGGGATTTCTAGAAACACTCTACCAAAAAAAATTAAACGCGCACATCGCATTGGAAATCCATTGATTTAATACTGTCACGAATAAAACTATTAGCAAACAAAATGACATTGCAAAATCGACACGTAAAGTTGGCGATCCTGATGGGTTGGTGGTGTATGAATCAACATCGTTCTGGATTTACCACAACAATGCGTACAATAATTGAGAAGTTTTGAAGCCAATGCAGAGACGCTCGTGCAAATTCTGTCACAATTTTTCAAGATTGTCTTAAGTCAACCGCCCTTTATGATGCAAGAAACAAAACTTGATTTAAATCTAAAGTTCAAATTTCGAAAGGCAGTACTTATTTATGTTTTGGTATCAGGTTCGCAAAGTTCGTTATGAAATTGAACCTCAAATTAATGCTTGTAAAAACACAATCGTTCAACTTAAGCATTCATGCATTATTGCTTAGATTAAGAAACAAAGGCAAAGTCAAAAAGTCAAAGTCAAGAGTTAACGCCTGCGAGGAGGGCGACTGCACTGCAAGCAAGACAATAAAATTTTATTATTAATGTCAGTCAAATCGGCGAGTGCCACTGCCAGGCCAAGTGCCAAAGCCAGGTCTTGGTCTTGGTCTCATAAATAGGTTAGTTTTAACTCTTACAAAATAGATAAGAATAAATCTGGATTACACAATTTGTTTCACCGTCAAAGATTTTAGATTGCACGGACGGGGCAGCATGCATTTACTTTTGTCTTGAAATGAGTGACGTAATTAGCTCAAGCTTATAATTAGCCAGAAAAAAATGCACTGCTCTTGCCCATTTGCAGTGGAATTTGTTTTCGTATTCGTTTTTCAAGTACATGTTCAAATTAAGGCGTGTGAACTGAACTCAAGTGCACCTTGCCTATTTCTGCAAAGATTCTAATGTCAATCTTGTGTAGAGTACATTCTTCGCTGCCCACGACCACACCCCCCACAGACCCTCGTTAAAGAGTAAAAGTCAAAGTGAATGTGAAAGACACAAGAGTAACAATACGAACCGGAGATTCGTTTAATTAAAGATCAAATCATAGAATGAATGTAAAGTTCGGTGGTCTTAACGTGGCGTTGGCCAAGTTTGAAGTTGAGTAAACAATCTGAGTACACAATCTTGATTCGTATGCAATGAATTTTTGAGCTGGCGCTAGTCGTGACATTGCAATTGCAAATATTGCAAAACATGTAGTTCAACCTAAATAACAACCCAGCAGATACTTAATACTCAGTCCCAGACCTCTATTATGTATGACAGTCAAAGCAAGTTGGCCGACCTATAAATTTTGATTTGAATTCGGATAACTTTGATTAACAATGTGATAGAAGCTTTACGTTGCAGGCAGGCGTAATAATGGAAAGTGTTGGTCTGGTATTCAAAATTTAAATCAAAGTGTTGCCTCTTGAGGTGTCATAATTAGAATTAAACGCAATCTATTGGGGTAGAGCCCTTGACCTTGACCAGCACAACAATATTAAATGAAAATGTAAATATAAAGTTGCTCTGACACATTCAGTTATAAATTCTAGTTATCGGACAACCAAAGAACACAGATTTGGTTCAGTTCGGTTTTTGCAACCTACGTTTTAATGGTACGTGATTAAATTTACTTAATATTTAGAATTTGTACATTTTCTATGTGAGGTCGTATTTAAACAACCTTTTTTGACACAAAATAAGTTCTGGCTTAGGTACAATTGTGACTAACAAAGTTTGAATTTAATACGACCGCCTTAGAGCAGCTCTAGCGTTGGCCTTATGCGTCCTTACTTCTTGTATACTGATGATTGCAATAACAGCGTAAAATATTGCAATCAAAATGCCCAATGCCTGCAGAAAAAAGTAATTATTAATTATTATCAAATTCAAAATTTTACTGGCATCAGGTTCCGATTTTAGGTGCAGTCAAGTGCTTACCCCTGCAGCCCCTTTCCAATCGTAGCGAGGTTGAATCACTTTGTTGAGGCACGTTGTACAACGCCCGTAATCGTAGTTGACATCATCTGCACACTCTGAAATGTCTGGGGCAACAATGCCCAAAGGCTCTCGATACCTGGGTTCCAGAAATTCAAGAATGCGTTGATGTGTCAATTTCTCAGGGAATTTGAACAGTTCAACCCCTTCGAAACCTGGAAGATCACAAACTGTAACGTTGGGCGTTTGATTAAATACTTCTCTGCAGCAATTTCCAAGTTTGGACAATATAATCAGGGTCGAGTAAAGCATGGCAGCCCCACAGAATAAGTAGCAAATGCATCCAATGATGTGCAAACCGATATCCTACATAGTACAACAATGAATAGTTAATTTTGCGCCTGCTTGTGAATGCAACAATTAAATATTGTGAGCGCGGAAGAGCCTCTCACCGCATATTTCAGCGTGCCAAATTTGTTTTGGAGTCCAATAAATGTAAAAACCATAAATGAAACAGCAGAGAAAACTAAACCGTGCATTGCCATAATGTAAAGTGCATTTTCTCTCCACACTGAACCAATCACTTTTACTTGCAGATCTGTGGGCCGAGATATTGCACAAAGGACAACAATAGCCGCACTCAATACCTTGTAAATTATTCCATTAGACAACAATTAATAAATATTTCATTCAAAATAAAGTCCAATTTAAAAAGTATGACTTACCATGCAGACCAATTTTGTGACAGATGGTGTTGCCCTGTGAGTGTGTTTGGTTAGGCAGAGCATTCTGCTGATGGTATTTTATGTTTGAATTTTCTGAATTTTGTTGAAATTTACTGGGAGATTGAACTATAAAAATTCAAATGTGGTGCTACATTGAATCGAATATTGTTAAGCAAAATGTAACGTTTGCACTTAAAAATAAATCCAACGTAGCCTCAAACTGGGCTCACCATATTGAGTTTCACTAATTGTAGGATTTTTGTTATCTTATCAGCGTATTTCGTGAAGGTCCTGTGACTTTGACAAGATAAAAAAATTATAATACGTTTACGGCGCCCATCGGTTTGTCTGCACTCTTGCACCTCACGTCAAATGACGTTCACACCAAATCAACTGCAAAAACAACAGCCAAACACTTCAATTCGGTGTAATGCATGATTCAGTTGCATTGTCTAAAAATGTGAACAATACATTAAACAAATACGGAAATTAGGATAATTTTGGACTGATTGCTCAATTTAGAGACAAAATTATAAACAATGCCACACTAGAATGTCCAATTTTCGTCAGAACGATTACGTCCTGGTTTTTGGTTGTGATTGCTAGGCCAGAATGTAATGACGTCTATTATTGACAGGTGAGGATTCCAAAGCCTTGATTTTTGAATAGCTGTGATTCATTGATCCAGAATTAGAATTTCAAGACACCAAGAATTCCAATTATTAGAAAAATGTACTACTTCAGTTATCGGCTTTTCGATTGCAACAATAAACGAAACTCAGCAAACTTTTCTAACTGTAACTTTTATTCACATTGTATACAATTGCACCAAAAGAATGGCTTACTTAACTTAATGTAAATGCTTTTAAACAAAACTCCAACCTATTGTAAAATCTTAATTAGTCTAATCTAAATACATACATTATGGATATATCTATTCGCATAATCGCAATGTACATAAGTTAACAAAGTACAGTACATGTATTGGTGAATTCTTGTAATTGATTGAACTGTGAGCCGTATTTTACGTGTTTTTATGGTACATTTTTATACAATTTTGTATTTCATATTAACAAAGTCTTACGTAGTATAATTCTAACAATGAAATGCAATATTCGGAAAAGTACATGTATGCAAAACCATTTGCACGTGGATTTTATTCATTGTATGACCTCACAATCTGGGCTTGGAGTTGGATAAAAAATAACAATAGCAAGGGATAGTCCTGCATGACTGTCCAAAGATTCCGCATCCTCACAGCACGTTCTCAATACACGTGCGAGCTCTAAAGTTACACAATAAGATTATTGAATGTTTACAATTAAGAATTGAATGAGTGGGAACGCTCGTAGCGCCTGGGAAAACGTTAATTTATTTAGCTGCAATTTACAGAAAGATTTGACTCCTAGCAAATTTACTTCGGATGAATCGTTGAAGATCTAAGAAGTGTCGGAGGACAACTAACTACTATTACTATTTACTATGTCGTAAAAATTGGCACAAATTTAAAAAAAAGACCGTCAATATTTACTTTGTAAAAGTCTTAAAATTTATATATAGTAATTAATTATAAAACGTGTTGCTGACACCGGAAGGAAGTTTTTCCATCACAGTCTATCCGGTGGCCAAGAACTCAAAGGTAACCCATCTCCAACGCAGTGTAGAGTGCCGTTAGGTCCGAATGACTTGAAATCGGCCAAAATGGAAAAGTTAACTGAAAATGAAAAACCAGAGTAAATTTTTTACTCACAGTTTGGATTGGATTTTCCCAACCTCAACTACATACACATGACACATTTTATTAATAATTTGATCTAATGACTCAAGAGATCCATCATCATTAATTTGGCGAGAGTAAGAAGAAAATGACCGTCTATCCAACCTGTTTAGCAGCCTCGGATTCTTCTTCACCATCTCCAATCACCACGTACGTACATCTTCTCCCAAATCGAGACACGATTCGATCAAAACAAGTCTCTTTCCCTACAATAAATGAAAACAAGAGCAAAAAAAAGTTTTTTATTGGACGTATGTAAATTCTTGCGGTCATAATAATATTACAACAATGGCTTTCTCAAAACATAAAATAACGACAAGTGGCAAGTGGTGGCAAGTTAAGAAACTCAACCTAAATCTAATTGGCATAATCTCATCGCCAAGATAATAATTCCTAACGAGTCTAGCCCTTGCCTAGCCACTGCCACTAGCCTACCATTTATGCCTCTATTCTCTTTAAAAATTTCCTGCTGATTGTTGTGCAATTCAAGTTAAGATTAAGTAACAGAGCCAAGTCAACTTCTCAACTTGCAGTACTTCCTTCCTTAAGCAAAGCAGCTACGGCATAAAAAAATATAAGTTTCCGACCTGCTTCCTGTTTTGTTGCACATTCCACGCAAGGCAAGGCAGGCACAGTTCTACTTAAAATTAATTAATGCAGAGCAGCACCAGTAGCAAACAATACTCAAAACAAATATATAGCAAACTGACCAGAATATAGAATCGGAAATGCCAACTGCTGCTCATGATGATGACTTTTAATTGATTAGTTTAGTTTCATTATGTAAACAATGCAAAGCATTGATTGCTTGCAGCAGTCAGCCCGGCCCTGCCCAATGGCCTTTGTCGTTTGCAAAAACTTTCCCCTGTCAGCTCTACTGATTTACTTAATTGTGCACAGATCTACATCTAATTGACACTTCGACGGGTAAAAAAAATTGGAAGTAGAAGTTACGTGCAATTGCAATATAAATAAATTACTACACTGTACGTTTTGCTGCTTTACAAAAAGGAACTGGTGCGGACGTAACATTCTTATCTAACAACTTTGCTAAAGTTTTGTTTATTGTTTTGCGATATCCGTGACTGTTGTAATTCATGGTGAAGCCAAAGTCGTTCAATTATCATCACTAGCTCTTGGGTTGGTCTTTGACCTCACACCTTCTTTACTCCGAGTTTTTTAGCACTAATTTTCTGATCTTTTTGTATTAAATTGCTCAGAGTTCGCAGAGAGCAATGAATGGATGCAATTCGAATCATTTTTCAGATTTCTCACCTACAAATGAAATAATTATGAAAGTAGCAGCAGCAGCTTTCTTCAAGGAACTCAGCACAATTTTTTTTTGCAATTATTGCTCTGCTCACGTAACAGAAATGCACAGCATTTCATGCATGCGCAATTTAAAAAGTGTTCATCCGTGAGGAAATAATTTGGCAGCCTATTTGGATTCTTTTATTATCCTCAATTTTTTTTTGATATTATGCATCAAATCTGTTCATAATGTTCTGAATCAGTGGGTAATTGAAAAACCGTGTACATTGTACGAACATATTTTCTTGTAATAATTTAAAGTGAAACCAGAAATAAAAAAATCTGTGTTAACTTAGGCGTGCTAAAACAAACTGACTTGGTTTGATCAAAAGATAAATTTAAACGGAGATTGGCGATAAAAACTTCTCATGCAATGAATGCACTGCAGACTACAGATTTAGTGCAGTGGATAGGAACCTAATTTTGGCATCGCAGCGCAGTTGTCGTAGTTTTTTGCAACTAATAATATTGAGAAAATCACGTTTTATTAATTACTAACTAGAATTAGAAAATGTTTGAAAGCCGCAGCTGCATGCAGAGCTTTGCGGAAATGGCCACAAAATTCACGAACTTACCAACTTTATTTGAAGAATAAATATTTTCAATAGGAAAAATGGAGCCAAGACTGTAGAGAAGAACTTTGGCGAGCCCTGGCACCAGAGCATTCTGTGATACCAACACGTTCACGCAATTTTGTCTGTTGAGAAATTAAGAATTTAAGTGTCACTTAATCAGGTTAATCGCCAAAATCAAGTTACACTATGCCAAATTGTCACCGTCGCGCAATACTTACCTGGAATTAATGACAGAAAGACACTTGAGAGTCAATGATTGCCAATTATCTGTGATACCTTCAATTTCTGCTCTCAAAGGAACCCATTCCTGTCTAGTCCTTGGGCTCATCATACCTAAGAAGCATGAGCAAAAATTTCGTCAAATTAATTTTCCGTTGTGCATTGTACATATTTTAAACTCAATCTCAATCATTCGTACGTCATGCAATGCGGCAGTTTGCTGTAATAATCACCTGCACTAATTAACCTGCAAATGGTTTTAATCATGGCATTCATAATTCTTTTTAATTTCCAATTCTCTTATTATGAGCTACTAGCTGAAGTGTTTAATATTGTACAAGCCGATTTACTTTCCTATTTGCTCGCTGCTTCGCACAGCAGGGCAGAAGCTAGTATTTACCAAATCTGTGCAGTGCTGTAATATCACTTAGAATTAAGTGAAAGTGAATTAGTTTCCTTTCAATTGCATTTTCCTCATAAAATCTTGGTTTGCAAACTAATTAAAAGTTTATTTTTCATTCTTCTTGTAGAGCAAATATGCGACAATGAAGATTGAAGAAAAGTGTACAGTGTTGTGAGCTGTGCAGAGCAAATGGCCCAGATCAGTTCCTCATTTGAATTTGATGACAGAAGAGCACAGCAGGTGCGATGAAGTGTGTGCGTGCGTCTGCACTGCAAGGAAATCTAATCAACCAAATGTAATGAATGCAGTGCATTAAAATGCAAAAATTGCTAGTGCAAAGAAAACGATGTAAAACAGATTTTTTTTTACACAGTTTAAGAAGTTTGCAAATTCATCAAAGACCATAAAAGGCGGCGGCTGGTGTGCTGTGCTGTGTTGAGGTAAAGCAAAAGCCGAATCGAATCGCTAATGGTTGAGAAAATCAATGGAAAGTTTAGTTAGCTGTGAACTCCTAACTAGAATTTTTCTTGACTAGTTAGTAGTAGTTGCTGCTGCTGCTCCTGGGTCCTGTTATGCTTCCTAATTATGTCTCTCAGATGTACTCAACCGGAATTATGTGTTCTCAAAGACACCAGCTTTTATATAATGGGAGGAAATTGCACTAATCTACACTCATAATATGTACACATAAAAAAATCGCAAAAAGAAATGCGAAATGCACAGGATAAAGCCTAACCTAACCATGGCAAATGTACTGTACTGTATTGTTGTATTGTACGATTGTACCGACTCTACGTCGACGAACCAGGAGCGACATTGACTCATTTCATTTTCATTCTCATTCATAACATAACACATAACACAATTTTCATTCTCCGTCCGCACATATGTGCAGTACAGTCGGTATTCAATTCTTTTTGCAATAAAATGTGTGCAATTATTTATGACTGACGAGTGGAGCCAACGCCAACATAGCATAGACAGGAAGGTAACTAACTGCCGGTTGTGGTAATGAACAAATGGATAGGAAATGGAAAGTGTGACCAAGAACTTGTACAACAAATTGAGAGGAATGTGCATGAGTTGACTTAAGTAGTTAATAAAGTGGATGGGCCTATGTTTCCACCTTGGAAGACCTTAATTAATTTTTAATTAATTCGGTTTCACCAAAAATATTGCTTTCGTACAACTGATGACAATGTTACTAAATTGGAAAGATTTTTGGGCTGGGAAATTCAAATTTTTAGGGTGAATTGGCTGAGAATTGAGAGATGATCATCTTTCTCAATTCTCAATCTAAAAAGCAAGACAAATTTTTGGAATTTAGGGTGGATGGATTCCAAATGGGTGAAAGCAAATCTTAATCGGTCTAAATTTGCAGAGCAAAGTTCTGCTCACACGTACTAAGTTAGAAAAAAATATAATTTTTTTTAATTAAAAACGTAAAGTATTCTCCACCAATTGTAAGGGAAAAACCCTCTGACTCGTTTTCATTATTTGGTTTGGTTTGATTTGGTTAGCATCTCACTTTGTTTGGGCGGCTGCTGCATTGTCAGTAATTCTACGCTATAATCACCCAAGTTTCAATGAAATGAAATGAATTGAAATGAAATGGTACAAAGAACTTCAGTGAGTGAGTAGTGTCTAATCATAAAAATCTAATGAGCCAATCTGAACTGAACCAGTCTGCTGCCACTGCCACTGCCTGCCAGCCATTCAACTCCACATCTTGCAAAAAAATGACATTTTGCAGAATTATTGTGGAATAGAGTTGAAGCTTAGCAGTTGTTCTGGTGGAAAATGGTAGTATTGTATGCACGTGCTCAAACTCAAAGCATACTACAATTACATTAGACAATTGATTGCTTGGTTGATTTTTGCAAAAATTCAGCATTGTGCATAACAGAAAATTTGCATAACGCACTCTGAGAGCAGGAGCACTGAATGCTTTCATAAGGTGAACAATGAACTTGCCAACCAACGGACTGAATCCTCCTAGTAAGTACGTAATCAAGATTACATGATTTTATCAACGCAGTTAGCCAAGTTGAAGTTGACGCTTTCTTAAATTTAGTTTACCTCAGCTTGTTATTCCTAATTTTAATTAAAAATTGGCCAAATCTCAAGTAAGTTTGTGAGCGACTGGATGGTTCCACCACGCATATTATGCGTGCAAATTTGTTGTGTGCGCAAAGTATGCAAAGTGCAAATATGAGCTATGCTGTCAAACTGGTGGTGCCAGAAATATATGTGCGAGATTGCGATTGCAATTTGTGAGGCATACTGTGTAGCCAGTGGTGAACGCTTTTGAATTCAGTACAGTACAGGTTATAAAACTTTTGTTTCAGAGCCCCAGGCTATTAAGAAAAGTGCAAATTATTTGTGTTCAGTAAATTATTTAGTAAATTATTATGTAAAAATGTGTATTCTCAAAATACGGAAATACATTAAGCATACGAATTTGGGATTTAATAATAAGCTTGAAGGTCTTGTTCTAAAAATGTAATGCAGACTTTGCAAACCATAAGCTATCCCACCAATGTCAACATAATCGGTTAAATATGGTAACAAAATTTACACGCCATCAAGCTTGGAATTCGGCGCACACCCGAATAAGCAAGCAGATTGAATTATGCTCACTTTGACTCGACTTGTGAAATTTCCTGTCATCGTCACTTCCTGGACTGTTGAGCACCTTATCTTTTCTCGAAACCAATGCACTCTTCCACGTAAAATGCGACAAATTCAAGGTTTACAAATAATTTATTTGCAAATCTAAAAGCTCCAAAATGACATCGTAGAAAATTAGTCTCAAACCATATTTGGATGTGGAGAAGGGCCGCTACGCTACAGGGCTGTGATCTAAGCATTAGCAACCTGTCGCCTGTCTAATCAGCAAACACTTCCGAGTTCCGACCCTTACATTACATTGTTTCGCTAATTTCTTATGCAACTTATACAAGTCAGTACTCCAAAATGCATTGTAATGCTATTGTGCTTGGGCTGCACTGTCCTGTAAACTGCACCCATTCGGTCATGTTCAGCATAATGTACGATCTGCGATCTGTACTCCCGTGAAATTTTGTGACATTGAATTTGTCATCCATTAGCGCTGAATGTCCATAAAATAAAGGCAGCAACAGAACGTCGTCGTCACAAAGATTTGGAACCTGACATTTCAATTTGGACCAACCTTTGAATATATTTAAATGTATGACAATGCAAGTTTGTCAGCATAAAATAATTGCAGTGCAGGAAAAGGAAATACGCCAAAATAAATTCAACTTGAGCCCCAGAAGGAACACGTCAAGATGATGACAATAACAATTAGAATTTGTGTGAGGTTAGCGCGCTGATGTGTAATTCGAAGGGTTACACAATCGTAAGCATAATGTACGGCATTATTTAAAATTATTCACCTCTCATTCAGGTCTTACATACAAATTAGACATATTGGCAACCTACCCAAAACGTTGTTCCTGTGCGAATTGTAGATTTCCTTGATTTTGCGATACCGAAAGGCCAACTTCCTCGTCCAATCCACGCCACCACGAACTCCGGTTGATAGACAAATTCCACCGTTGGTTGGAGAGGCTCGAAAACCATCCGAGACAAAGTCGTAAGTGCTACAATTTTTGGCCAAATTATAATATTAGTGCGTGATAACATTACAAAAACATATTTGCTTTGATCCTAATTTGGAATCATTATTCCACATAGGGCTTTTTGCCAAAAAAAAACGTTAAAAAAATTATTGCGTTTTTGTTTGTTTTATTCGTTCAATTCTTAAAAATATTCCGGATATCCGTACAAGGTGTACAAGGATTGCATCACGTCGATAAGACTCACTTGATTTCCAATTAACTGCTGAAGTACGAATTTACAATTAAACATTTGCGCTTACCTGAGGTCTTGCCCATTATCATCGGACGACACGTCATCCACGTGGACTTGATCACAATCCTTCCAAATTTAATTTACGCATCAATGGGAGGTTCAGGTCAAGGTTGTGGGTGATATCGTACATCGTGGCATCGATTGAAATCATCACCGAGCGAAAGTGAACGGGGAATAAAGAACAAAAAAAACTTCCGTCAGCATATTTAATTTCAAAACTACATCATAAGGCTTAACTTCGGCAGAGCGCAGTTGCGCTTCGCGCAACTGCGCTCTGCCGAAGTTATACCCCCAAGTCCCCTGTGC
>JAQGCM010001379.1:0-15606 GCA_034699705.1 Hymenaphorura dentifera | reverse complement strand
AAATGAAATTTTAGACAAATAGCTCGTGTTTTTGTTGTTTGTTCTGCTTAGGACGGAATTAAGATTGAATCTTGAGACCTTGAGAGGTTCTCTTCTCAATGTTAGAGCACAGCATAGCTCAGAGAAAAATTTGCGTATACACACTAATACCTCATTTATTGTACTTGGCTAAATTTCACTCTCACTTTCACCTTCGTTCTAAGGTCACGCTGATGTGATTTGTAAACTCAAAATTGCATTTCTGCATTTATAGTCCACAGCAAAATTTTCACTTTGACGTGCTTCTCACGTCACACCGTTGCGTTGAGCTCCGTTCAACTTTGCAGAAGTACGAGAAAGTGAAATTTTGATGCGAGTGACGGTGACTAAGCACCCATGAGAAAATCTAAACTTTACTCGTCACGTCGAGTGAAATTTGGTGCGAGTCAAATTTTCACTCTGGGACAATAAATGATTCACGGGAGTGAAATTGCGAGTGAAATTGCTACTATAAAACGAAGCATAAGACTGAGAGCACAATCGACCCTCAATTAACAATTAACAACATTAGTAGGGTGATTGCTTCAGTTTGCGAAGTGAACAGCGAACAATGGCAAAAATTCGGTAAAAAAGATTCAGCTAAAATTCTTTTGAATTTGTCTGTGTTCAATACAAAAATTTGTCCCTAAAAACTTTGAATCATTTTACGGTTTAACTCAAACTAAAAATATATTTTGTGGAATTCAAGTGTATCTAATTAGTTATTTTTAATATATTTAAAAAAAGTTATTCTATTTTGAACGAAGTGGACGAAATCAGTAGATTGAAAAGAATACATACATAGACATATAAAATCCTTACTCAAATCAATCTTCAATCACACCACCAAAATCAATGACAACACAACCGACAATTAAGATCCGAACCACAATTACGGCCACGAATATGTCTAATTAATTATTTACTGCTGAGTCTTCACAATCGCAACATTTGCACTTAACTTGTGCTCAAAAAACTTGTTATGCTCACAGATTTTCTTTTTTTAGTTTTCTTAAAAATAAATTCTTTGCAAAATTATGTGGTCAAGCCTGTAATTAGTATTTGCAAAACTCAACAAGTTTAAGTTATTGACGAACATTGGAAAACTTTCTGAATTTTGATGCATGGCTAAAGTGGTGTTAAGCGTACTACAGTTAAAGTCGAGAACCTAGAAATTTTGTTAGAGCAATTCTATACAAAGCAAAATTTATAGCGTCGCAGATACGCAGATTAAAAAATACATTTGCAAATGCAATGCACATAAAAACGTTACACCTGAGCGTCAGAGACACACAATTTTGTAAGAATTTGTGGCAGGGCTGAATTTCTTGCATATTTCAAGAGATTTGTGTAGAATTCCAATCATAATTTGTCTAAATATCGACTCACACATTGGATGTTCATTTGTTGGAAAATGGAAACCTTTCAGAGTTTTACAAAATGGGAAGCTCAATGCCAGTTCTCGGAAATTCATTGCTGTCCACGAATCATTATGAACAAAGGTTACAATAGTTGATCTTTGCTGTATTTATATTTGGTTTCAATGAAATAAAATTTGCCTACAATCACTCACAATCTCATCCAAAATCAAACTTGTGTTTACTTTTGGAATTTCTCTATCAATTTTTTAGAATTCCATCATGAGCGTTAATATTCCTATTCTGTCTTGTTTGCTTAGCGAATACGGAATATTCATGTGTGTGGAGAGGGTCGAGTAACCGAATATTTGGCCGATAACATACTACACGAATGCTGAATATTCGGCACTCTACTCTACAGCTGAATGTTCGGTAAAAATACAGAGTATTTGACAAAATTCGGATATTTTTTCCAAAAACTATTTCTATTCCGCGAAATAACTAACACAACCGAATATTCGGTATTGATTACGACTGACTCGATCAACCGAACCTTCGGGTCATCGCTACATTTGTGGATTTGGAAATCCCCCCTTGAATGAAAACACTCTCAATAATACGGTAAGTTCTTACTCTTTGTATTCAGAATACCGAATAAGTTTCCGAAGAAAATAACTTTTCTGTCATTTAGATTTAGCTCTCTATTTAATTAATACAAGGTGGAAGCTTACAGCCTATCTAAATTTTAATTTAATATGCCAAATCTCGCATAAGCAAATTGGTCTACGGCGTCCTCCAAGCATTCAATTTCAATTCTACATTTTTTATAGTAAAACAATTGTGTTTACGGATGAAAAAAAGAGAAATTTCACCAAATTATTTTTAAACACTTCTTGTAAGATTATGAGAAGAGTAAGATTTTCTTCACCTTAATCTATCTGGTATAGCGTCAGATCTATGAGCTAAAATCTGACTAAGGCTATCCCATGTTCTAGGAGATAAATCCCAAATCGAAAGGCTGTACGGATTTTGAACCAAATTTTACGGCAAGAGGCGATTCTCCAAATCCGACCGTCCTTTTGTTTAAATTTGTTTTATCCTCTTTGTCTCACGTTGTATTTTGTATACCTGGTGAATGTCATTTTAAAAAATCTCACCCACCAACGTAGCTTCAACGTAACATACGACCTATGAAAAATTTTGTTGACGCTCTTGTACTAAAAATACGTATTGCGGAATTAAACTGATGCGTTAAAGCAATGCTCTTGGAGTGTTTCAAGTACAATGTGCAAAAAATTGTAACCATGTACATTGTCTCAGATTGTAGATCGCAGATGCAGAGCGCGATCCTGACCTGCCTTCCTGCAATCTGGGACCGAGTCCTGTTGTACCTCCCGATTGCGCTGGACCTGCAATACTGCGCTCGATTGCAACTCACATTGACATTACAAATTACAAAGCGCAATAAAAAACCGAAGAGTCAGTTGGGTTCTATTACAATTTGGCGACAAAAATTTACAAGGGGGAGGTAACAAATAAATCAAATTGTTTGAACTCTCAGGTCTACCAGAAATACATATTATTGCAGAGAGCTATATTGCACACGATTTCAGTTGAATTGTGCAGTATAGTTACACCTTCACCAGACTATTGAGGTTCCATTTTTACAAACCGCGGTAATTAGAATTGACACGAATAAATTCAGATTCGGGAGGACTACTTTTGCCATAACCTTAGCATGAAAATGTCCAACATTTCCTGCATTTTCAAATTTTTATCGCAGAATGAAATTGAGGCCTTCAAGGACATACGATTTGCATTAATGAATGACAACAATGCAGTAGTCACCTCACGATTTTAGGACGAATTTAGTTTGCAATTTATTTCAAATGCACATAAATAAATGAAAATTAATAAATAATAAAAACATAATTTCTTCTTAACTCCGCCGTGGACCTTGCAAAGACATCGGAGGGCGCATTGTTGGGAATGCTCTTTTGTTGGATCCAATCAGGTTGGATCCTACTAAGCTGGGCAGTCTTGTCGTTGTCGGTTCCATTGTTGAGGTCAGCTTTGCAAATTCTTTATCGTAATAATTTGCTGTCGTTGTTTTGTGAAAATGAACTGGTCTCGGTCTCGAGGACCCATTTTGTTGGTCTGCTATTTCGGCCCCACCAATTGAAATATCAGCACAGCCTCTAAACGTTTCTTGATACCCGCAAACCACATTTCCTCGGAATTCGTCATCCCCACAAAAATTCCAAGTATTTCCTGAAAATATTTCAACAAAAAATTATGGTTTGAATTGGTGACCTTGTCCTTTGACCTCAAAAGCTGAGCTGAGACCTGAGCTAATCAAATCTACCTGCCCGGTAATGCCACTGAAGGACACAGCGCTCACACTTCAAATTCTCTGGAAGTCGAACTGTCATGTTGTACCATCCTGGCTTATCCGATGTCAAATTATAGCGCGTCCCCGAATTGTCTCCCAATTCCAGTAAATATTTGTCAAAACAATCGTCAGCCTCAGGGTCCTTTGGATTTGGAAGAGGACAAATTCGAAACTCAAAATAGCCCCAATGACTCGTCGTAATGTCTACGGCAATGTCGATAACCTAAGAATCGATCCAAAATTCAACATAAACTATAAACGTTTTCAAATATTGGTACAAAGAATTTTTGACTCTTAAAATGGTTCATTTTTACCTGTCCAACGTTGTAGTCCCGGACAACAATGCCTCGCCCGTATTTCCCCCCATTTTCATTTTCCCTTGGACTCCAAGACTCCCAGTCATCCCCACAAACGCCGCACTTCCCGCCATTGCTGACCATTTTGCCAATCGCTCCACAATACAATTGATCGTCATCATAATTTACTGGAACTGGAGGGTCAAGATTGTCAAATTCTTTAAGACGCCATAAGGAAGAGCGGTTCGGGGGTTCAATTAATCTCCCGTGTCCGTCTCCAGTCTTTACTTGAAAACCGCAAACAAGAAAAACCAGCAACAGCCCAGCAGTTTGGTTTAATTTCATTGCCATTTTTCCAACAATAATTGTTTCCAACAAAGTTTGGAATGAGCGGTCGTCGCACTCCAAAACTCAAATCGAGACTAACACTGTGCACTGCTCTGAGCTGGTGAAAATGAATTTGCGAATATTTTTGCAAGCATTGACTTGTGGAATTTGCAGTTGCAACAATCGGACGATGCAGGTGCTCATTCATTCAAGCATAACGGATAAATCGGATCATCCAACCATTTAGTATTCATTTATGCATTGTTGCAAAAACAAAACTCAAAACTTGGGTCTCTGAATTCTGAAGTTGCTTCCATTCTGGCTGGCATGCATTTACGATTTGCCAATTTTTTACAATAGCTCATCTCGTGTCAGATGAATTCCATTCCTCTGCTGTGGCAGTGGCAATCGGTAGTGCAGAATTTGCGTTTGAATTGAAATAGGGCAATGCTCTTGGCCTGATCTGGTTGATGTTGATGACAGGCTGGCTCACTCACACCACAACACGCCAAATCCAATGCAAATGCAGCATGCATGCTTGTTTGCTTTGCTTTTCCATACATAAATGTGCTAAACTTCGCAGCAAAAGTTATCGATGGAATTTTTGCAATAAAAATTATGTAATCAAATTCCAGGTAGGAGTGAAATCCAAAGCGACACAAATAAAATGATGCCAAACGTTCACCCGTCAAGGTTGTAGAGCTTGGAATTGCGCGTAAATTCCATACTTTTGCTCAAATGTTTGTTTGAATTGATTGAATTTTTAAGACTTTACCCGACTTTTATTTCGAAACATAAATACATACGAATGGTGTTGACAAATTTTGCAATATAATAGCGCAAATTTTGCAAGGCATTATTCTAGAGCTCACAAGTCCCTAATAACAAAATGAGTTGAGTAGGTGGACTGAAAGTGATTGGCTAGTTCAATTTTCTTTGACATTAATTGGAAATTTTCCGTATGTGAAGTAAATCGTGTTTAGTGAGACTCACGAAATGATACTAAAATTTTGTGGCTGAAATGAGGCAGAAGCGTATGCAAAGATCTCGAATGTACACACATCAAATATCGTAGTCCGAATTATATTGAAACATTTTTGTGCAGTTTTTAAAATTTTGAGAAATATACCACGACTAACTAAAGTTAGCACAGTATTCATACATAAATTTAATCTGACGATTTGAGCCTCAGCTAATTGCTCAAGATGCCGAGCCGACCATTCGCCCCACCCGACCATTAGTCCAATTAGATTTCAGAACTTGAAACCAGTCTCTGGAATGATTCGGATTTAAAATGGACCAGAAGATTCAGAAATATTTTTATTTTGCACACGACATTGTTTGGTGTAGAATTCTGATGAGATTTTTTCCTGTTCCACGCATCATCGCTACCAAGCTAGCAAGGATGGAATAAATAAAAATCCAAACATTAATTGGACAACTCCACAACTCAGGATAAGTTGATGGGTCGTATGGTTTTGTTCTTGGATGGTCGTATGGTTTTGTTCCGGTGTCTGTAGTAAAACTGACTGACTGAGTTGAACATCTTGGCGTACATACTTGCTTCAAAAATTATTTAAGTGAGATCAGTTTCTTAAAAAAATCATACAAAGAATCACACACGTAGACGTAATTAAAGGTCGGAAAATTGCCTCGAAAAATCGATGTTATGAGTAGCGCAGCGTTTTCAATACCGTCTTTCTTGAATCCAACATTGAATTGACTTATCTGAAATCCTCATTTTAATTGCAGTTTGCAGCGCCACATTAAAATTCAAAAATACCATACAGCTACGGTATGTAAAGCCACAGTTGAATGGTAAATGGTCTCTACGATTTTTAACTCAACCTTAACCTTCCATTACTACAATGAACTTTTACCGTTTAGTAGGACCCTTAACCTGAATTTGGTAATCAATTGTCTCCAAGAAGGAATCTGTTCCAAACCTTGAGTTTTTCAAACTACCCTTCAAATCTCGGCACGAATCCACTAAACACGGCTTAAAATTGATGTTTTCATTCGCAAAAATTAATTTACAAACACCTTGTTCAAGTTTTTAAATATTCCTAGTCCTAAAAGCCAATAGCAAATTTTGTATTAATCAACTCGATTGAACGAAAATGCACAGATGCAAACCCTCGGCATTTCCAAAGAGCTTCTATTTCCTCAGGGAATCCTGGAATAAATATCCCACGAACTACACCTTGGGTACAGACGTGAGAGACAGCATAAAAACGCCGACCAATTACCATCTGATTGCAAAGAAAACCAGATCGGTAATATTATTTTGTTGTCAATCTGACGCTCACTGGATGCAATATTGAATTTGTAACAATGTAGTCCAGCAAGTTCAGTTCAGCCTCGTTTTTTTAATTAACAAAAATATTGGCTTTGGGCTGGTCTGGGGCCAGCTGACTCAGCTGTCATAGCATTGCATTGTGACGCATCAGACTTCACTATGCTACAGAGTAATTTGATGTTTACTCAAACATTTGTTCAAATTTCAAATGCGAATCGTAGTAGCCGCAGTCGTAGCTCTTCAAATTTTAATTTTAAGCACTAAGCCCTGTGCTTGTGAAATAAAACCAAAAATGTGACACTTTTGACACCTCACGTTGCATTGACCCTGCTTGCATGTTAATATCCGTTGTATGACTGACTGTTTCTATAGAGCACGGCAGCATGTTTAACGTGCTAATCAAGGAATTAATTGATTGTCTCACCTCTCGATTCATTCAGAGATTATCGATAAGCCTCGGCCGACGCCTGGCCCAACTGGCATTCTGCCCATCGTGCTCACCGAAAGCACAGCATTTGATTTTGTCAAATTATCTCAAGTGATGACAATGGTTTAGTTGAATAGAGAATTGCAGCTTTTAGTCGATCGCGAACTGGGCAGTTAGTCGGTAGCGATTTGTAATTTTGTGAGGACGATTGACGATTAAGGTTGAACCTGAACTTTGTTAATCAACTGACTGCATTCCGCAACCAATTTTTAGTTTTATCAGTAGTTTTGTTGTAAACTGCACAAATTCGTGTTTTGCAAAGCCCTGCGTAAATCACAGCTCACAAATCGGATTAAAAATATTAATTATGGACTCGGACTATCAATTTGTGATTTGAAACAAGAAAAACAAGAAGCCGTGAAATTCTGTCTGCCAGTCTAAGCAGCATGGAAGTTTTTCACCGGACTAATTTTGCAATTGTGCTTCTCTATTTTTTGACAAATTTGTGTGGTTTTCATTGTTCAAGCAAAGCTTTGAATCCATTGTTGGAGTCCAGTTTTGAAGTGGATTTGGAATACCCTCCAATCACTGACAGATTCAAATACATTGGTTGCTACGATGTTTGGAAAGGAAATGATGGGAAGCCTAAAAATACAGAATATGCAGACGGCACAAATTTGGAGTCTTGTGCAGCATTTTGTGCTCGGAGAGATGTAAGTTACGCCTTAAAAAATTGTAGGCGTAGGATTTACGAAATTTATGAGAAAAGTGGCAAAAAAATTATTGTCGCTGTGCTCAAAATTTCCAGGCAGCCCAAGACTGGCGAATTGACTTGGTTCTAACTCGCGGAATCTATTGTGGATGTATGACTTGGGCAGACTTTCGCCTTATCAAAGTATCGGACGAATTTTGTGACATTGATTGCAAAGGACACTCATGCGGTGGAAATTTTGGAATCTCTCTCTATTGCAACATGACTGGGTCGGAGCAAGAAACTCAGCGTTGCGACACTTTTGACATTGACACGGTTATCGAAAAGGAATTAAGTGAAGTCGAAAATTTCGAAATGACCCCTGAAGACATGTACCCCCTTCCTCCAGTCTATCCTTGCTTCAAATGCACAATTCCTTTACTTTGTCGCCCGATCAGCATGGACGCTAGTTTTACTTATTTCCCCAGAAATACTCCAGAAATATGTCGCGACTTTTGTGGAAAAAGTGTCGAGCAAGGGTCGGCAAAAGCTACAAGAGAGAAAACAACGTATGCGATTATCGGGTGGAATTTTTACGGTGCTGAAGTTCCAGTCTGCTGGTGCACGAATGAAATTGAGTCGCACTTTGAAGAATTGCCGGGTGAAAGTGCACAAAATTGTAACAAAAGTTGCCCAGGAAGCTCTGCAGAAATTTGTGGTGGGAATCCGCCTGATATTTTTGCAATGTACTTGAGCTCTGAGAAAACTGAGGAGCCAAGTACTACGTCCACGACCGATGTAACGACCGTCACAACAATGGAGCCAACGACTACGTCAGAACCTGAAAGTAGCACAGTCGAATCCACGGTCGAAACCACAACTATTGAATCGAGTAGGTCGACAATTTTTTTCGGCTAACACTCAAAATAACTTTATCGTAAAAAGTTAAAATATTTTTTTTCACGAGATCTCGCGAAACGTTTCAGGCCCATTAGCCAATCGCTAAACTTTGTGCACTGGTTCTGGCTTAGACTTGCAATTGTTTTCCATTTGAATTCATAAAACTACTCACAAAGTATTAAATATTTTGCGAAAGAAATTGAGAGTTTGAGAGATCATTTTCCGAGCTCACCCCTGCAACCGTTCGAAATTAACAAAATATTGCATTATATAATTAATCTTAAATAGGTATTATTTAGGCATTCTATGTATTGAATTTTTGGCATGCGTTTCTGTCCTTCTGGTTTTTCAACAAGTTTTGCAAAATTAGAATTTGACCAGAATAAGCGGTTATATCTTCGCATGTTAAGGTTCGAGTAATTTAAAATTAGTTTAAAAACAACTAAATGGTTTTTGAAAATCTTTCAAAGCAATTTTGTCTGCATTAGATGAAGATGTTTGGCAATTTGAATAATGCTATCGCACAACAACATTGCGCTCGGATTTGTGGTTGTTTTTATCACCACTTCACCAACTAGTCTCGTCAATAGAACTTAATTGAATTGAATTTGTTATGCGCTTACAGTACATAACTTTTAATCCAACTCACGATTAATCCCATAGCTTGTGCGCGATAGCAACATGAAGTGAACTAGGAATGCATGCTTTGTTTTGCTTTCACGTGAGTTTAACAATGTTGCCAAATATTTCAAATATTTTGTTTATCTAGCTAGTACGATATCTACACACGAGACAACAACAGTCGAAACAACTCAAACAACGCCAAGCGAAACAACAATAGAAATAACTCAAACAACGCCAACCGAAACAGCCACAAGCGAGACAACAATCGAAACAACCACAAGCGAAACAACAACAGAAACCGGAACTACAGAATCGACAACCTTTCAAGCCGACACAACATCCGAAAGCACTACCACGACATCACCGACAACAATGCCAACAACAATGCCAGCAGAAACTACAAGTCTAACAACAATAACTACAACAGAACTGAACTCGAATTGCCACCCCGAATGCCACGTCCCTGACTTCGAGGGTCAAGTATGGAAAGCATGCGCTGCGAAATTGGCAGAAAATCCTTGCCCGCGAGCACAGCTCGGCCAAGCAACTTGGGAGTGCTCTGCGACCAGTGGTCTTTTCATAACAGAGAGGCCGGACTACTCAAAATGCTCTTCAGAATGGTTTGATCTCATTCATATTGTCGAGGTAAGGTCCAGGTCACTCTGCTTGTTAAAATCCTGGAGACAGTGTTCTCGTTCCGCAATATTTCCCTGTATAAGGTGAAAAGTATTCCTTTTGGCGCAAAACACTAAAAAATGTTAAAATTAGACCAAATTTTTGAATGTTTCGTCGCTTTTTGCGAAATTGCACTCGGTCCGCTGTTCTCATTGAAATATTTCTACGAACACTGCAGAATGAGCGTTCCCGGTCGTTGTATCGCCGGATTTTGTATCGCCGCCGATGTATCGCGCGCCCTTTGTATAGCGTGGACTATGTATCGCATAACTTTTGTATCGCCGAGCTTTTGTATCGCCGGCCACTGTATCGTTGCTATGTAGTCTGGCAATTTGAAGGGAAGAGAAAGATTGTCAAGTTAGATAATGAAATTAACTTTAATTCAGTTCACATTTATCTGTCATTGTGTCCAGTTCCTCGTTCCCTTTCCTGAGATGAAAAAGATAATTTGAAGCCAAAGATCAAAGGGAATTTGAGTAATATCATGAAATAGTTTGGAGGATTTAGTTATTCCTGTTGACCTGCAACTTACAGCGTCAGGTGTTCAGTTTTTGGGATTCGATTCGGGAGCCGCAGACTGCAGAGTTATAATTTTTTACAACAACTGAGAACTTGAACTTCCTACAAAGGTGCGACCACTGGTTTTCAGACGGGACATTCAAGAGTGCACCAAAGTTTATTCGACCAATTTTTTGTCATTCATGGAAAATGTGGAGACGAGGCTACTGTTTGATGTCTCATCGTTCTGAAGAAATGTACGACCATGTCTTCGAATTTCTTGAAAGCTAACATTTTTCATTTAACTTAACTTGGGATTTAAATTTTTCTAGCTGACATGAATAAATTTGTGTTTTCCATTCGTATCGTGTATCGCGGTTTTGCTATACAAAAGCTCGGCGATACAAAGGTCACGCGATACAAATTTAGCGCTATACAACGGGCGCGCGATACATCGGCGGCGATACAAAATCCGGCGATACATCGGCCGCGATACATTGACCTGGAACCCAGAATGAGAACTCTAACAACTTTGCCTAAAATGCTAATGATTTTCTGGAAAATTTCAGGGTGAAGACATACTACCCGTGAAGGCCAAACAGATCTTTGACTTGATCATTTCTAAAGTTTCAGTTGCTCCGCAATATCGAGCTACAGCTACAGCTGCAGGGCCAGACTACTTTGGCCATGAAATTTCTAGGATTTTTGGCATTATTCGAATTGTTTTTGCCCAGCTAAACGAACCGATTAGCACTTCTGGATTCGAGGAATTGACTGAAAAAGCTGTCGAAATCAACCAACACATTTTAATAAATAGTGGCCCTTGGACCGAGTTACCAATCGTGAGTTTTAAAATTGAAATGAAATGAACTTTTCCAGGATTTTGCCAATTCTCAAATTGACATCAAGATCGTTGCTTTTCGCAGACGAATCGTTCCATGGTCGGCACAGATTTGATTCATTTGACAGAAGTAACAGTTTTGCAACTAACAAAGCGCAAAATGGTCGACGAGGATAAGACCCCTTACCGGAAATATTACGATAGTCCAGACCCCGAAATTAAAATAGAATCCGGAGGTCAGAGCAAATCCTCAGTCGGAGATTCAACTCTCAGGTTTCCATTTGAGGAAAACTCTTCTGACTTGGAGGATTACATTGAATTACCGTCTGGATGGACAGATTTTGTCCACGAGAAGCAATTGAATTTTGTGGGGTCCGTACTTGGATCCAAATTTATCAAATTGCTATTTCCAACAAATTTGACTGATCCGGACTCCATCATGAATGGAAAACTCATGTCCTTCTCTCTCGCCAACTATACTTCTGAAGACAATCCAATTGAATTTGAAGGTATTTACTGTTCTAAAATTTGTGGTTTGTTTGTTGGGAGTTGTTTTGTTTTGCAGAAATTGTCAAAAAGTTTTGCGTTTTTTTTGCTTCCAATGTTGTGGGGGGAAAAATATTCGTTGCTAATTTTTGACGTGGCTATTGCGGGATAGATTATTGCGGGATATCTACTCAACAATTCTCGATCAGAAAACACAATTTATAGTTCGAAATCGACTTGGCGGCTTTCCAAATCTGACCTGTAATTGAATTGTAAGAATTTGCTGGAAATATTATATCTGTGATGAATTCCAGATTCTACGCTTTGAGTGACACATTTCCTGATTAAAATTTAGTCTAATTTTTGTAAAGTAATTGACTTATCAATAAATCTATTCACAAAGAGTTGGCTACTCGGTCAGCATTTCTCGCAGGTCGTACGAGGTAGTGGAAGCCACAATGTATTTTTCTTGTATTTCTGCTAGCCGACATGGGTGGGATTTTCTGTCCATCCGGGATCGGTTATTATTTTTAGTTTCAAAATTTTGTCAATCAAAAAATTTCCGATTTGTTAATAAGATTAAGTTGGTTGTGTGTGCAACTACATGCTAGGTTTCGTTTATGCAATATTACTCAATGTTGACAATATTTTTGGTACTCGGAATACTACATTATCTGTACAGTGCAATTGTTTTTTTTGACGAAATTTAGCAAGTACGAATGGCAAATGAGTTAAACAAAAGACCACTGATTATTTTTTGTATTGCTGCTCCATCCAATACAGGCCAAGGTGTCACGATACATTTCAAACATGAGTTGACTAGTTCAAGGCACACTGTCAAAGAGTTAAGAAGAAAGAGGCACCCTGGAGAAGAACCAAAACCAGTTTCGGGAAGTGCCAAATGTGTTTATTGGGACACGCGACAATTGTAAGCAATAATCATTAATTGAAATTCACTCAACTTTGAAAACTGCAATGGAATGCACTTTCTCCGAAATGTTTGGATTTATGCAAATTTCGCGACTCTTGCATTTCCAATTTATTTAGAGAATGGTCATCATCGGGGTGCAAATTAGTTGGCTCTGACCCCACCGTCACAACTTGCGAATGCTCTCACTTGACCTCGTTTGCCGTCTTGATGGACGTCCATAATTTTGTGGTATAATTGACATTTTTGGCGTATTTTCTGTATCTGCTCCGATTTCCCTGAAATCTTCTCAAATTTACATATCAAATTTTGTCAGCTAACGCATTAAATGGCAACTAATTTCAAAAATTGTTTTCAAAACTATCACCCAAACCTGAGCAAGCGGATTTCTTTTAGATTTCAAACTAGACTCTAAAGTTTTATTTGCAGGGCAAGGATTCTGGACTTGAAATGTTGACGCTTATATTGTGCTCTTTATCCGTGTTAAGTCTGATTGCAACAATCGTGATTTTGACAGCCTTTCGCTCTACACACTCTCCGCGAACAACAATCACAAAAAGTTTGTGCCTTAGTTTGCTGATTGGGAATACTTCCATTCTTTTTTTCGTGGATCGCCACTATTTTGACATGAGTGATGTAAGTGATCAGAAGAAAAGTAGACATGTTCAAGCTCTGACCAAAAAATGCACACCTTGACCTTTGACTCTATGACATATTGTTAGACACTTTGCATAGCCTCGGCAATGGCGACGCACTACGCTTTCCTCACTGCATTTGTGTGGATGGCCATTGAGGGCTATCATCTGTACAAAATGGTCATCCACGTTTTTGACTCTGGGGATGACAACATTCTCATTTATAGAGTTTTAGCCTACGGACTACCGATCATTATCGTTGGCGCCACTACGGTTAGCTCTTACAGTACGAGTGGGGACGCTTATGGTGGGGAATTGTAGTAAGCTCATCACAATTTCTGATTTCGAGCAGCCATCAATCTGAAATTAAAAAAAAATAATTTCGGACTATTTTTTGCACAACAGTTGCTGGCTCCAAGGAAATTATGTTTGGACATTCTTGGGACCAGTTGGCGCCGTCGTTTTGGTAAGCTTCTCTGTAATTACAGAGATATCCGGTATCCGGTATTTGGCAGAGATTTGTCCCAATTCCAGTACCAGGAACAACATAATATCCGAGATCCGCCGATTGCTGGCATATCCACAATCCTCAAACGTTTTTCAAACGTTTTTATGTCCGATAAAGGCACGGATTTTCGATATATTCGGACTTCCGGTTTCTGAATGTCCGTATTGAAGCATTTAACGAAGCATCTTGTAATAAATTTCAGGGAAATACAGTGGCACTATATATTGGACTACGGGCACCTAATAAACGGCACAGCTCCACTGCTCAACTTCAAGAGAAGTCACGTGCGAACAGGTACAAATGAAATGCCCGGGTTTCTGAAAGCACCGACTTTAGTTCCGTCAGCAGCCTTTGAAGCAATTCAATTGGTTGGCAATTAATGCAACGTATTTATTCAATACATTTAGAAAATGGGTCAAAGGTTGCCTATCCCTATCAGTGACCTTAGGATTGACGTGGGTCATTGGGTATCTGATGCTGATCGGAACCATTACGTCAATTTTGGCAGCCTACTTCTTCACTATTTTGAATGCTTCACAGGTGCTGATTATTTCAAAATTAAACGTTTGCCGTCCTCAAGCTTAAGAAAATTGTGAAAATTTGTGACTGACCTAGTTTTACTTCCAGGGCATGTTCTTATTTGTTTTTCACTGCCTCATGAATGATAAAATTTTGGAAACTGCCCGACGCAAGAAAATCCCTGTGCTCTCGTGGATTCCAGTCAGTCAGAAGGACAAATCGCGACAAGCGTCCAGTTCCGTAAGCAATTACTATGTACACACGTTTTCGGCTAGCAGTTTTCAGATATTTTCGGCTAACAATTTTTTATGTGTGCAGAAATCTGCAGAAAATTCGCGTAAAATCGTCCAAAAGGAGCTCGACGTTTTCGACCGACCGCCATCGCTTGACAGGGGAGTTGGAACGACAGGAGCAGAGCGTAGAAGACGAAGTCACACTTACGACCCAAACGCAACTGTGTCTAGTCTCGAGTCATTCAACACTGGAAGCACATCTCTGAATTATACTAGTGGAAGTGGAAACGAATCATCATCAGCGAGCATAATTAGCAGTGAGCCTGACCTCAACCTTGAAAATATTGAGATGAACGAGTCGGAGCTCTGACATCTTGTAGAAACGCGAACTACTTGAAACGAAGAAACTTTAATGCTTACTTATTGCTCTTGGAAAACAAAAATGTTTCGAATGGCGAATTTCGTAATAAATATAAATTATTCGTAATGTTGATGCGAAAACATGTATTCATTACAAAATATGTATTCAGTTCTTGACCTCGAAATAACTTTACTGTTGAATTAATAGTTAGTTGGTCCCCCGAATTTCTAGATTTCCACTTTTTCCGTGTCGAGCACTTTCGCACTATTCGCACATGATTGCATTTTTGCTCGGCCCCTCCAAAATATTTGTTCCCTGCGGAGAAAATGACATTGTCAATCTTTTCGCATATTGTTTTGCTAAATCTTAAAGCTTCGTTTGGTCAATATAGACAAAGCTGATCTTCGCAGAAGGGCATGGTGGTCGGAATGGAAAAACTGAAAATCTGCATACAATTTTTAACTTTTGAAAGTTTTACGGCGTCCCTTCCTCTGTCTACAATTTGTTGGTCTAACCAAGGAGAATTCACTTTTTTGCTAGGTGATTGATCTATCAGGAGGTCTCGTAACTACCATAAACAAAAAAATAAC
>JAQGCM010001378.1:0-15612 GCA_034699705.1 Hymenaphorura dentifera | reverse complement strand
GGAAAGAACTAACGATTTCTAGACTCGCGCTGTGCAGTCAGATTTTACAGAATTTTTACGGAGCCAAAAACTAACGCCAAATGTTGACAAATTTCATAAATCCAATTCTTCTCCATTGCGAGAATATTCCAAGAATTGTGTAGGCTCCGCAACCGCAATGCTGAGCTGACACTACACATTGCGACAGTCAGCAGTTTCGCTCTCTAGAATGAATGAAATCCTGACCTCTTCCAAGGGATTAGCAAGCTTACACACATTCTCCTACTACGAATGCTACAATATTCGTGCGTAAGCTCTTTGTATAAGAAAGCACTGTAGTACGACATTTTTATGAATGAGTATCCTTGTTTGGATTAGCGGATTAGCTAAAACCAACAATGAAAATTCAATGCAGTTACAACAATGCAGTTTGCAGGTCTCCGTCCAGTATCCCAGGAGTCACGACTGAAGACAATACATTTTCAAACGTAATATGTACAACATTTATTGCATAATTTCCATGAGTTTTATCGGGTAAGCATTTTGACTTTCTCGTGGCAATAGGGCATATTGAGAATGAGTCGTTGGAGTGAATGTTTTATGTAATATTGTATGTAATTTATGGTGTAGTTAAACGAGGTTCTCAATTAACAATAATTTTTACTGAGTTTTATTTTGTGAGCTTTCCAGACTTTGTCAAGAATCTATTGAAAGAATTATATTCTTGTTTTTTGCCAAGAAATGTTTGATTTAAAAATTTATTTGTTGCGTTTTAGCTAAAAGGAGGTGGTTTAGATTAAACTGAACTTGTCAGACACTCAGACTTTTTAAGCATTCTAGAAACCCTATAAATTGGGACAAAAGTTCACCGCTGCATTACGTGCTTGTTACATAATATGCAAACTAGTTGACATTTTTCCCGAAAGACATCTTAAAAACAGAAAAGCAATGCAATTGATTTGTCTTTGTGTCTACACTAATCTTTAGTTAAACTTGGTTGTTCAACCATTTTTGCTAGTAAATCATCCACTTGCTGCTCAGTCAATTCTGGTCCACGGCCGACGAGGTAGTAAGTCATCAATTGTCCTTTCCCCTTAACATTCACAAGTCCTCTTTGTTCAAATTGATATCCAAAAATGAGTAAAATTTTGTACGTCTCTTCTGTTACCTGTTTAGAAGATAATATTGTGATTATGTAACATTCCTAAATATTTGCAAGTTTTAACCATTGGAATTTAATTATTACTTGGATGCATCCTGCTTTGCCAGTACTCTCCATTCTTGACGCGACGTTCACCGAGTTTCCCCAAATATCGTAATGAGGTTTTCTTGCCCCTATCACACCAGCTGTGATTGGGCCATGATTTATGCCTACAAAAACAAAGAATAAATTTTTTAAATTTTATGATAAGACCATTCAATATTGACTTTGTATATTTGTAAATTAGGTTACCCATTTTGAGGACAAAGTGGTTGAAACTTTGTTCATTTATACTTGTGAGGGCTCGTTTGAGCTCAAATGCAAACTCAACGAGCAGAGATAGATGCGTCCAGCGAATTTTCAGTTGACTATCCGGCTAATAAATCAAATTGAACTTAGGTTTATACTATTCTTAATCGTATTGGATCCAATCGTAGAATAAATTATTGCAATTACTTTGACTTGTTTAGAAGGGCTCAAACCACTCGCTGCCATATAAGTTGATGAAATTGTCTTTATCTTGAAAATGTTGTCCTTAAATCTCGGAAGCTCCAGTAACTTTGCAAAAAAAAGTTGTATTCATTAGAATTAGACATTGGTAACAATTTGAATGTCAAATTATGTATTCTTGTCACTGAAATAAACTATTGAATTGAATTGAATTAGAAATGTGTGTAGGGCGCAGGGCCGCATTTGAGAATAATTATTGAGATGCTTACGTTGTCAAAATCCGAGATAACTTCATTTAGAAACCGGAGACATTCAAGCCCTTGGTTGTTCACAGTTTCCTCAGAATAAAAATCTGCAATGAACGAGGAAGCTTTTTTTAGCTGATGGTGTTGTCAAATTATATGGGTTTTAAAAATCAGAGCACCGAAATTGTTTGGCTGTACTATCATTTCCTATGAAAATTAAAATCTTACCTGTAAAATTGGGCATTGATGCAAAGAGAATCCCAACATCGGAGTAACTTTGACTGTACAACTCTTCGTGCTTGCGCTGCCTAGACCCTAGAAAATGTGATGCGACGTGTTGCGGTAGAATGTTGTAGACCTGATTATTGGAATCAATCATGAAATTTAATTTGTAATTTTTACGGCGTAAATTCTGCTATTCGAAAGGGAAATTGTAAACCTCACCAATGCTTCATTTTTTTGACGCAACTGTGCCGCGCGTTCTCGCCGCTGTTCCATTTCTGATTTCCAGAGAAATAAAACTCGTGCTGATTTCTCCAGCTAGGAAAAAAAATCTACATTCAAGCACAACCGTCATGTTTCTTGCTTGCTAATTGCATAGGTTAATTTTCTATACCCTTCTATTCAGTGTAAACAGGACAAGGAAGATCACAATAATGTAAAGAATCAGCTGCCAAGTCTCCGGGATTAAGCTGTAGAACATGTCAAAATTAATTTAGAACTAATTTAGACTAAATTTGGATGTTTCTATTTTATTAGTTTTGAGGTAAACGTACTCGATTCCGCCAAGAAAGCTGAATCTTTCAGAGCAATCGAAGGCAGTGCGTACTGGTTGCAGAATTAAGAGGACAGCATGAAGAGCCAAAACCAAGAACATTGCCACTGATTTGATCCAGAAACCAGGTTGCGAAAGCATTGTGATTGAACATAGGAGCAACGAACAGAAAAGAATTAAGTAAGCTGGAAATCTGCATCCAAGGCTGGAGAACATTAGACGAATTGGAAGAACCATAGGGGGCATCATTTCCATGTTGTGCTCGCTAACTTCTTCCAAAGTAAAATTTGAACATTGTGATCCAGCCTCCCAACATGGAACCTATAATTTTTATTTGATTGAATGTTATTGCTTGTTCGCTCACAAAGCACATTGAAATATTGAATTTTTGCATTACCGAAAATATCGCATTGGTAATTGTGAGTAGAAATATTGTAAAAATGGATAGGAGTCGTCGGACCCATAACTTTGACTCATACGCGGACACGCGGCTAATCAGCAGTGCCGAAACATGCTGAAAAATTTATTTAATATAGTTTTTGTTAAACTCAACCTAAAATTTTGAATTATAATGTCCAAGAAGTAACAACAGTTCCCATTCCAAATAATTCTCAATCCAAGTAGAAGATTACATTGAAGACTAGAGAATTTTGTTGAAATTTTGTGTTACTAATCTGACAAGTTCTCGTCAGTTTAATACTTACCTTCAGCCGTGATTTAATTAAGTTGGTTTCGCAGGCAGAAAATACACTTATTGAGAGGAGTAGTATAATTCCAACAATGGATGTAATTAATCCAAGCACGTTGAAAGAAATTACAAAAAAGCTTGAAATTGCACATGCAATTAGAGCACAAGGGCATGCGAGCGATGCGACTCCAGCGTTGGGTTCTTTATGAGCGACAAATTGAGATTCTTTCTGTGCATCGTGAAATCTTAAGGTGAACCACTGGGATTGTCTTGATAAATCTCTGTAATAATCAAATTACGAATTGAAATTCTCAAATTGAAAATAAAACATACCGGAAAAGGTTAGGTTAATGAAGTTGAAGTTTAATCGCCTTACTTGTAACCTCCCCGTGACGTAAGCTCATCTTGCAAAGTTGCCCGACTCTGTTTCTTCTCAGTGTCCTTCCAAGCGGTGCCGTTCTCTTCGACAGCACTCTGAAAGTTGAACAATTCATTAACACCAAATTAATTGCACACGGATAGTTTTGAAGCTATAATAAATTACGACAGAGTCTTCCGCGAACGTTGAGTTTTCGCCTGGATGCTCCTTTTCATCGTCGTCTCTCAAAATTGAACTTCCATTTTCTGGAATTTGTTCCGAGAACTGAGTCGATGTTGAGGAAAATGTAACAGAATAGGATACTATGTTAATTTGTCTGTTCGAGAATTTCAAACTTTTCGATCAAGGCATTCATTATTACCGGTTTCAGAACACGCACAATAAAATAGGTTTTGAGTCCAGCAATTCTAAGGATTTCTTCTCTTTTTTCACCGAACCCTGGCTCTACTTCAAACTCATTGTTAAGATAATTGAGTGTCTTATCGGAGACTTGAACTCTTCTGTAAGACAAAAATGAAAAGTTTGTATCGCAAATTCGCAATCCCTCTTATTCTATTGCATTTTTTTTTTAAATTTTTAGTCAAAATATATATTTACCCTGGCATTCCACTGCTCTCCATCTTGTTAGCTAATTCGACATCTTTTGAGTAAACGTCAAATTGCCATTGTCTTTGACCCAAAACCCCAGCAAGAATAGCACCCGTATGAATTCCAACTCTCATGTCCACCGGTGAGTTTGTGGTTTGTTGTAAATACCTGTTAGTCAATAATTTCTAATTTAACGCTTCATACAATGGGACAACCCATTTAATGGTTTGTGAGAATTGTTTGGATTCTTGGAGTTCTTAGTCTAAATCTGTTAAGCGTTACATCATAATCAAATTCTTATAGTTTGAGAGCCTGTGCAAGTATTAAACTCTACCGAAGGAGCCTTACCACCGCAATTCATAACTCAGTTCAATATAAATTTCCGGTCGTGACGTAACACTTGGAGTTCGGAGTTAAGAATATCGGTGGTACGCCCCCAGTAGTCGTAATTTAAAGGTCAACAGTTTACAGCCTTAAAACTACAATTAAGCAGTAGAAAAGTCATTACTTTATTGCTTTAACCATTGATAGCCCCATGTGAACCGCAAGGACTGCATGATCCGTTCTGTATTAAAAAAGATATACATATAAATATATTAAATTATGTAAATAATGTTAAATAATTCTTACTTACCTTTCTTCTGGTGCCCCACATATGCAGTAGTAACAGTCTCCAAGAATCTTAATTCTTAGTTGATGGTATTTCTGGTCAAACAAATGAAAAGTTATAGATTTTCACCAAAAGTGTACTAAAGGAATAGACAATCATATTATTCATTCATTAATTCATTCTTACATCGGCCAACTTATCAAATCTGGCAAATAATTCATTGAGTATTTTGACCAGTTCTGAAGCAGAATAGGTTGAAGAGATTGCTGTGAATCCAACAATGTCGGCATAAAGAATGCTAGAAAAAATTAATGTGGTGAAAACATCAAATGGCCATTTCCACTTCACCGCTCAGCATTGAACTGAAACTCAAAAGGTGCAGTCGCAGAATTTCGCAATAACTTTGCTTCGAAAAATTCATTACCTGACATTTTCATGCCTGCTCATGTAGATTGTCTGGAACTGGCTATCGCCAGCAGCACCCAAATCTTGTCTTATTTTCAGTGCCAGGTGTTCAGGCAGAACCGAGAGGAGAAGCCGTTCCTGGTAATAAAACGGTATCATAAGCAAGAGTCCATGATTGTCGCATACATTGTAAGTACCACATTTTACGAACTGCGTTTCGATTTCGATTGAACATTATGCAAAATTCAAAGGCAGCATCTCCATTCATTGTTATATGAGTTCGGCGTCATAAATTGACTTTGGAATACGACAGACACGTCTTAAAAAGACATGAGCTAAGCTTTGCGCCTTATCCTTGGCCCTTAAATTGATTGGGGATAGCAACATTTGGAGCCGCACTTTGTCAGAGCTCAGTGTCGTGGAGAACCATTGCGAAGCTAATTTGTGTCTGGAAAGCTAGTGAAAAGCCAGGGAAGTAGAAGTTCTTCTACTTCCCTGGTGAAAAGCGCAATTGCATTTCATTATAGCAAGCTCTACAACTTCAAATTATTGTTTCTTAGTTCCAGAGCGTCAATGGATGCAGAAATTTGTTTCTGGAAATGTTCTAAATGTTGACACATTGTGCTGAATTTTTATCAAACAGCTGCCTTAGTCTAACCCTAAGTTGACGTCTCAATGTATTACCTGTTCCTTTGCTTGTTCCTCAATCACCAATTTCATCTCAAGAGATTGTCTTGTATCCAGAAAAGCTCTTCTTTGTTTCTTGTCACTCAAGTAGAAAGCGAGAATGCCAAGCAAGTTAGTCGTGATGAGTAAAATCAAGTTGACAGCAAGCTTTAAATACAATACGACATTTTTGTTTATCCAAATTCTCTCGCAGTATATGAAATCTTTCCGGGGATAATTTACCTGGTATCTAAAAAAGTGCTGATCGGTTGACTTCCATATAACGATTCCCGAGTGAAGGACTATGAGTAAAATTGAATAGAGCAGAGCTGACCTGAGCCGTAGTGGCAGTGTGACCCAGATTAGAAACGTTTCCAATATAATCCATCCAAGGCCAAGCCTTAGTGGAATGGAATAATCATTTCTCATGATGAGTGACAAAGCAATTGTTGCCGACCATAGAATGACAGGAATGTGCGGGTTTCCTTTGCATGATCCAGACGAAATAAGAATGAAAATTGTGACAATCATCGTGAAAGCAAAAGCTCCGAAGGTCACAACAGAAAACAATACAGAGTTTTCATCAGTTCCATTTTTGTATCTATCCAATGGATCTGAATGGTATGACATCTGAAGTTGTTGAAGTGGTGAAACTTTAAGGTGACTTGGTTTGGGCATCTGTTGTACTTCCGGAATATTTGGACCAACTTGTTTCCATTGAGTCGAAATATTTCTCCAAGTAATGGCAATACGTTGCTTTTTGCGAAAGTTCTTTGTTGGGATCCAATTTTGTGTAAAGCTTTCGTAATCTTCATCATCATCTCTTTTCCTTTCAGAAGTTCCATGAGGGTGTCCAATTTTATTTCTTGTGAGCCTCGGCAATGCATAAGGTGTGTCACGAGCAGAAGAAACGAGGATTGATTTCGTTTCACGATCTCCGAGAAAGAATTTTTCATTTAAATAACCATCCCCTTCGACAATGCCTTGGAAGGCGTCAGACGGATAATGCAGCGGTGGAGGAGTTGAGCTTGGTTCACCTGAAAATAATTAGCAAACAAATTTCGTAGAAGCGATATTAAGAAAAAATGATACCAGACTTTTCGTGTTTTGAATGTTTTTGTATTTAAATCTAACCCGTATAGTAATAAAAAGCATCAGTGCTTGATACAAAAAGCTAAAAATAGGCTGATCTTTATTGAGCTAGTGCCAATAAAATATGTGCGGTTTGCAACTTTGCGAGAGATACTATTTAAGCTTGCATATTTGTGTAAACTGTGATTCCACAAGCTTGGATTTAGAAAAGAAGCAAGTAATATGAATGGACTGGTTGCACTGTTTGCCATAATATTTTCGCAATTTGGCCCCAGAAAGATGAAAAAAACTGTAGGTTAGGTGCTAACCGATCTGAATGAAATATTGGGATATATTATTTTTACGTCAAATCTGGTCACAGCTGTGCAATTCTAACCACATCTTTCGACAAAAATCTCAAATTGATTTTTGCAAAATAAAAATATTCCGGAATTTGGCTCGGTTCATTCATGAATGAAATGATTGCCAATCCTAATCTTCAAGGAAGGTTGTCTCTCCACCAATTTAATTACGCAGAAAATGAGATTTATGCTCTTGTAGCTTAACTTTTATTACCAAGTGTTTGAATCAGATCGAAGGATTATGCATAATCGTGTATACTTCTTTTCGATTTCCGATTTTCAATTTCAAATTCGGCAATTCTTCACCAGAGACAGCGTCATCGTTATAGCTGGAGGTGTTTTCGCATTGTTCTACTTCTATTCAGTTCTCAGGTTATGAAGTTATGAATGAGGTTAGGGAGAGAGCAGTGCAATGTAGTGTGAATGAGGATCAAATTGAAAATTGTGAAGTGTTCTTTGAAGAATGGCTTAGCAAGGTGCAGTAGAAGTAGAACACCATCGATTTCTGGAGTTCTAATTCTCACTTGCTTTTCAATGCTGTAGTAGGAAAGGTGTAGTAGGAAAAGTCGATGGCAGACCAGGCAGTCAGTCACGCGAAATCGTGCTCAGATCCTCGAATCATAAATTTATTAATAGTTAAAATCTTGCAATTATTGAACCGGTGCGGTGTCGCAAATTCATTTGTGTTGAGCCCCGTCGACATAATTTGCAATTTAGCTTGCAAATTGTTTTCAAAAGGTGTTGTGACATACCACATCAATTGGTAACAAAATTCATTGGATTGATTATCTGTCCAACCAATCAATCAAAAAATTTCCCAGCAAGTGAATACATTATTAGTACTTATGGGTTAAAGGTATGGGCGACATGAAACCAGAGTGGACATTGAATTGGTCATTGGGCAAGACAACTGTCTGCTTTTGTTTGTTGAGCAATATAAATTGTAAACTATGTATCATATCTGAAGCTCTATTTAAAACTTCAATTTAGTCAAAATTAACTAAATCAAGTTTAAAATTCCAACACAGCATCCATTCAACCTTTTCTTGCTGAAATTAACTATGAATTCGATTATTATTTAAAGTTAAGCTAGGTACGCACGCTCGGGCGATTGTACTGAGGCGGTTTGGTATTTGGTAGTAATTGGTGTATTTGCAGTGATTTTATCAATGCCTAATGTCCATACATTAACATAATTAGTCCAATTTCGTGACAGAAACATTCCTCTACTTGTACTTCGGACACAGTGCGTCTGCTCTGCTTGTCTGCTTCGTATACCTCCCTAGCGCATAGCATGAGTTAGCAAACTAATTAAGTCATCAAACCGCTCTCATTCTTATGGTTAACCATGGACAAAATTCCCTATTAAATGCTACACCGTGACACAGTGAGATATTTGTCACCTCTCAATTTCCAACCGAAACCAAACCACAATTTTCCAATCAAAACGGCTGCTATTGTTCCCATAAATTGTGAATTAAACGTATGTTGGACAAAGGAGCAAAATTTGTATTATTTTACAAGCAACAGTGGCAAAGAATGGTGAATGATCTGTCTGAAAAATTCTGGGATATCAAGAAGGCAAGTATTTCGCTGCTTTCGCTCAAAAGTAAGCAATGAGAAAGAAAGATTACCTCTTTTGTGCATGCTGTACGGAAATGCGAATGGATGACTGTCATTCTCGGGATTAACAATCCAAATGGAATTAATGAAAATTTGTGAAGCACAGTAGAGTAAGATTGCATAAAGAAAGCAAGGAAAGAGCTCTGCCCTTTTTCGATTAGTTGAGTGAAGTTGATAGAGTTCTTCAATTTCTGGGTCACTAAATCTCTGTGTGAGTACAGGTAGTCTGCCCTTTTTGTTCCTCGTTGCAGGTTGGATTTTAATAACACTCAATGTGGAGTCACATCGATCTGGAATCGGGCTACCTTCCAGATCCATGACTTTCTCCAGCACACTCACTTTCACCTCTGCCTAGTCCAACTCAATTGAATATTTTTCATCTTTGTAATATTTTCACGGCGACAGATTCTCACCACTATTGCCATAATCCCCACAATCTTCAAATTGCAAATTTCAGGGGAGGAGACTTTCTAACAAAAGTTTCATTGGCAATAGAAGAAATGGAATAGTCGGGTGCTTGCTTGGTCTCCAGACAGAGCTAGGCTAGAACTAGGACTGTCTCAAATGCTCAGGGTTCTCAGCTTTGCTTGGGCTAGTCGTTAGTGGTGAAAGCGACGTCGGCGCACTTTCTCTTCTTAGAAAATTGAGTCGATGCTGAGAATTCAGATCCGGGGAGTTTTCCCCAACCCGCAGTCGTCGGCACTGGTTATCTGAACCAAGAGTCTCCGTGAGCAATTTTCAATCCCATCGAACGGTTGTTTATGTCGAATGCCTGGACTTGGACGAGACGAGGAAGACCAGGATCCCAATTCCATATAATTCCTTCCAAGAGTAGTAGAGGAGAGTAGCTTTGTGGCTTCCACTTGCTCGGATTGAATTGATTCTCCTATTGAAAGCGATGATCGAGACGAGAGCGTAATGAAATGCGCTCCGAGTCATCAGAATATTCCCTCAGGAATATAAAGGCATGAATTTGCACTTTCAAAATTGTCCTCATATGGATTTTATGTGTTATTCCTCACAATTGCAAAATTCCTTCGTTGGCACGCACGTAATCTAAGGTTCATGATAATTATTACTCTGTTGATGGAGTACTTACCTAGACTGTACATATTAATCATACAATTACTACTTCCGAACCAACTGATTAGATAAACGTTTTCAATGATGATTTGATTTGCATTTTCCACTGCATTAGAGTAAGTTGATTTTAATACGACTGTTGTGACACTCTGCTAACAACGAGGCCAGGTGAAACTAATTACATTTAGGTGAAAAGGTACTAAAACTGTAATCGTAAAGTTTGGGTCCTCTCCTCACATACCATCAATACCACGGCAGGAGGATTGGAAAGCACATACTTCGGTAGTGAAAACTGAACTAATGTTAAACTCATTAAAAATTTTGGAGAAATAAGGCTTTTAGTGTTCGAAACAATTTAGTTTAAAAGGTTCCTTCAAATTATATGAGTTGTAAAGTGAAACAATTCGTATGTAGACTGCAAAAATTAAACCTTCAATTAAATAGTCTTAAGTGACGCAATGTAAAGCTAATTCACGTTGAGTTTGTTTTTTACAGGACCGATTAGTATATTAATCGATTCCATTTCGAAGCATAAAGGATAAAAGCAAGAAATGTCGAATGTCGTGATGTTGAGGTGAAGGATTAAGACGATTAAATTCAGTACAACTCGAGTTATTAATTTTTCAAAACTCGCCGTTTATTCATGAATCTCAAATCAGCAAAAGCACTACTATTACAATTTCAATCAGAGCAATGGTGTAAATACGAGTGTAATTGGTTGAGCATTCGTAGGTACTGTTTCTAAGCACAAAGATGTGCAGCTATAAAGTGTTCCTATGCTAGCTCAAATTAAAAGGTCTGGGAACAGCGTTAGCAATATAAATCTTTACGACAGTTCAGAAGTGCTGTGATCAAATGCGAATTGCTAAAAATAATTCTGCAAACTTAAAAAAAGAGGCTTTCGCGAGTACCACACTTTGACAAAAAGTTAAGCGGTTATTCTATTTCTGTATGACTATTATGTAAAAGAACCACGAAATAGATTCTACTAAAAATAACCAAGTAGAAAGTACATAGATACGCACACATCAAACCATCATATTCCTCTTTACCAATTTTTACATTAATTTATTCTCACAATCGACTTTCGTGGATGCGTTTGCCGTACACTGCGCCAAATTGTCAGAGTCAACTTTTGAGAGACTATATCCAAAATCCGGAAACACTTCAGTACAGAACCTCGAACCTCTGCAACTTACACGTGCAGTATACACCGAAGCAAAACATTTATATACCGATTATATTTAGAATTAATTCGAATTCAACATTTGTTTGCAGAGTATGAAGGTCGCCCATTCACGAATGAAATAGTCTAATGAATTGCATGGAACAACAAGATCACCACACAAAACGTTTCTTCAATCGATTTGCAGTCCGAACCAGCTTAATAATGTATTAATAATGTATTATTGTATAATTATGTATAATATTGTACATATTGTAATTTAGCAATATGTATGTCAGCTTCTAGCTTGCATTTTTGTGATGATTACCGGCTTCTCGGAATATTGGGTGGGTCAATACAATAATTTCTTTTATACTTCGTGTTCGTCCGAAGTATCCGGACGAAGTTTTTTTTTTAAGTTCTCAATACGTATTACAGGTAGCGAAACTAGAGTTAAAGTTTAGACTGCATGTGGACGACCAAACCTCGTGAATGATCACATCTTCACATCCCTCAGCGCATAGTAACAATTCTGGTTGGCGAAACCACCTCTGAACGAATTCCAATTCCATATTAGTCATTATAATGGCATTACTGCAAAAACAAGGTCAATGGTCAAATAATATAAAACCTTATAACATAGCGACCCTAGTGCGGAAACGTTCGGGTTAACAATTCACCGGTAAAACATCAGGCACGAAATAATAATTACCCCCTAGGAAAGCTTGATGACCGTTAAGGTTAAAAAGAATGAAATCTCAGATTACCTCCAACAATTCTATCAATTCTTGCAGGTAAATCACATTTCACAGTACATCTCTACATCTCCACTTTTTCTTTCTTTTCACTTCCTTTTAATGATAAGTTGAGGGGTTTAGGATGTTATAAATTGCAATTTGTAGATTGTTTAATTAACTTGGCACATGTAATAATTTATATTAGGTTTGTAAGGAAAGTCAACTCTGGCTTAGATGTTTTCGATTTGGTAATCAAATATAAATAAATCTGCTTTGATTGAAAAAATCTATTTTCAATATTTTCTAGCTAATTCTAGGAGGACTGTTCCTAGTTTGGTTAACTTTTGGAATGGCCCTAAGGGTTTGCTTGTTTTGGTGGATGATCGTATAGACATCCAGTTGTAAACTTTTTGCTTAGTTAAAAAAAATTAGTTAAGGAACCTAGTCCTATGCTTAGTTAAGAAATATTGAATAAGTCGGATTACAGACAAGGAACGGCTAGGCGTTGACCCTCTTCGCCTGAGCCTTACGGGAGCAGAAGACATCAAATTTTGTGAATTCAGTTTTAGTTTTCAGGAAAATTTAGTTTAATCAACTATTTTTATATTTGGTTTTTTCAATTTTTATTTGACGAAATAAAAGATCTTGGATATTTAAAAAAAAATCTCCACTTAAAATGTGCCGAAGTGGAGAGGAGACTATAAGTTTTCTGTCGAATCGCTCATCTGTTGTAATTCTTGCGACGTCCAAGGAAAGTATGTATTATTTTTTTTTGACAACTGAATTTAATTCATGACTAAGCGTATTAGACTCTCGATCGTTCGATTGTTCGCACAGGAGGGAAGCGTACAGGATCTGATTTAAATTGAGTTTTGTAATCTCCAGAAAGCACTGGTTTTGCAAGAATATGATTTGGTTTTGCGTAGCTTTAATCCTCCACTACAAAAACTGCAAACTACAAGAAACTTCAGGAGAAACATTAGGAATTTATTGAAAGCATTCAATTCAATGGCTAGGATTTTATTCTTCACACATCGTACACATTAAAAAAGAAATCGGCAGCCTTAAATTATTGCTCTTGTATAGTATTATGTATAGTAGTTTTCTGTCCCTGTGGCTTAAAGAACATGTTTTAAGTAATGTTAAATCAGTTGACAGTTGAATAAAGTGCAATCTAAATCTAAATCTATTCCGGTTCCATTTAGACTCCCACGTCCCGCGTCCCCTCAGTAAAGAATCCTTTCCAAGTTCAGTTGGAATTCAATTAAATTTCAACGATATTAAAACATCCGCATTTTGTCTTTGTCAAACCAAACTAATAGTTCAGCTGGCGTTGACTGTTGACAATTATGTTGGTTGGAATTTAGAATATATTTTGGCAATCGAATCCTAGCCAAACTAATTCGATTGAAATAATAAAAGACGAGCTCTGAGAAAAGCCGTATTATACGATCGTTATATCAATTGATGAAACGTTTAAGGTTAACTCACAAACTAATTTAATTCACCCTTATCTTTACTGACTTTACTCAACTCATCTATCACTTTTTCGCATTTACTGCTAAGCAAACCCAACGAATATTCTCAACTCAACTACAAAATTCTATCACGTTGCATTTGTACATTCTGGAAAGTGCCAAGGGTTGTTTATGTTTGGCCTGCTGTAGATCCGTTTCATTGCAATCATCATTGTATTTTGGTCCAAGTAAACTTATGCGTTTTCAACGCAATACATACGTCACACACATCACTTCACAACAAACGTCGCTTACGATCGGATTGCGAGTCACACTCTTTGTTACGGCAAGAAAACTTTACAAAATCAAAACGCTTTGCATCGCAATTATTTTACCCTAATTTCAAATTTGATTTTGACAGATTTGACTAATCTATATGAAACCTACCAAATTTAACTGGTAAAAAAATTGACAAATCTAATTTTTACAATGGGATTTATGGCTTGGTAAAAATGAGTTGGAAAACAAGAGTAACAACAACGTTACGAACAACCATGAACTACACACGGATACACAGGGGGTAGCAAATGACACATGATCTTTGAACTCGTTTCGTTGTTTTCCAAAAAGATAAAAAGTAATTCTTTTGTTAACATATGACTGAGAGCTACAATAAGAATAAAAACTGAATTTGGAAGAGAAGCATATTTGCAGCATTGTAAACTACTTAGGACCAGCGGAACCACTTAACTGTTATACTTGCCAATCTGAAATTATGTGAAAAAAGCATTTACCGAGATTTGAGAAAAAATTAAAACAGCTCATTGAATACAAGTACATGAACTGGGCATGACACGCTGAAATACTCTCCAATCACTTTTTAACTCAATTTAAATATAGTAAAAATCGCACCATATGTACATTAAATTATCTTAATTAATATAATCATATGGTATTCAAATCTCAAACAAACTTGTAAATCGCTTTAAGATTTTAATCATTTGTACACGTGGCGATGTGGCGAAGTGATTGATATACATATAATATATTTTTGGAATAAACGTTCATCATGGTGTACTGGTTTATACTTCATGTTAAATTTTACTGTTGTCAATTTAACTAAACTGTTACTGACTGTGATGTGGTGGGGCCATCGCATTGCATTGGGGCGGGTGGGGTACATGAGAAGGTGATAAAAACTAAAGATAATTTCCCCTTTCAATATTTGCACAAATCGTTTGCAAATTCAATTGCAATTGCAATGAATAGCAGAATGCGAATGCGAAGCGAATAATGTGATGATATTTCCACATTTTGCACGTTGCAAGTTGCTTGCAAATTGCAATTGCTTGCTTGCTAAGCGTTTCATTTCTACATTCATTTTGTTGCTACGTAGAAGTTGACAGAAAAGAATGGATTTCTAGTATTTTCTAGCACTGCATTGGCTAGTTTGGAATTGGATGAGATCAGAAGAGGCTATGAGACTAATGAGACTATGAGAAAGGATTTGAGGAGAGGGAGAATTCAATTTGAAAACGTTGCATTAGTTTTGTCTACGTTTTACAAGGTGGAAAGAGTTTGTATGCCCCTCCTGCGTCCTCACAACGTCACAGAGCAAAACCCAAGATGACGTGTATTTCATGGCTAAAACAGTTTGAGTTTGAGTGACTTGAACAAAACTACACACCTTTGTTCACTACTAGCTTCATTCGCAGTTAGCACTTGGCTTTGCAGTTAATTCGGTGTCCTAAGTTGGAATTATTTTATTTTCAAAAATCTAAACTTAAAAGTGGTGTTGGGTGAGGTGTGTGAGAAGAGAAGGAGAAGTTTTGGGCTTGGAGACTTTCTTCCTGGTTGGTACACATACATGTATAGACTTGACCTCCGTGTGGGAATCAAAAATCATCAAAGCAGAAAACTAATTTGAGAGAAAGTAGAACTCAGTCTTCTGCGTCTCATCTTGAACGGAGAAAGACTAATCTGAGAAAGTAGAATTTATTCTCTCTGCAAAATATATTCAACGGAGAAAGCCTAACTTCAGCTTGAGAAAGTAACAATTCGTTCTACAAAATATCTTCAACGGAACGGAAGGAAGACTTATTTGAGAAAGTAGAATTCGTTCTGCAAA
>JAQGCM010001377.1:0-15621 GCA_034699705.1 Hymenaphorura dentifera | reverse complement strand
GGAGTGCGGAGTGCGGAGTGCTGTCGCACTCCGGAGTGCGGAGTGCGAAGGCGGGACTTTTGGTCATCTATGGCTCATGCAACTAAAGCGCGATTTTGCGATATTATATAATTTGTAGTATTGGTTTATGGCTTCGGGTTTTCTTTGGTGAATGTCGCGGAGGTGGAACCAATAATTAGTGCAACAAAGCAAAATTTCCAAATTATCGTTTATTGTTGCTCGCACGAGGCACGACTCGCACCGCTCGCACCGCAAGCCGGCAAATAATTTGTATTGAATTCTTTGCAAAATAATTGCTACATCGCGCATCGTACCAAGAAAGGTGGTGGTCGGAATTCGGAAATATCATAAGCATATTACAACATTACAACTTAAAGTTGTATTGTATTGGATTGTTGTAATTATTACAACAATTCCATTAAATTTGAGAAAAATTAGCAAAACGAAACAACTAACAGCAAAACTGTAACTTGTGCATTAGCCCTGCCTTTGCATTTTTGTATTACCCCAAGTAAAGATCTGCAAGCAGCACGGAGAATGCAGACTGTTTGGGCTCCCGGGCTGTCATTCTAAAGTGATGCGGGAATCGTGGCTTTGTTTGAATTCCAAATCTAATTATTTTCTGCCGTCGACTCGTCTCGTCATTCATCAGTAATTATTAATTAGTTTTTCTTCAAACTCCGCTACGTAATTTAGGTCAAGTTTTCGGATATGAAACTTGTGTCCTCCTGTAGTGGCAACTTAGGAGGATGATTCTCTCCAGCAAGTTCTGACTGATTCTCAAATTTTCAGACAGACCAATATTTTCTGCAAGATACAAGAGTGGCATTTTAAAATGATTGCAACAATGACAATTAGTGACGACCTAGTCTCAGGGTTGGCTAACTAATGTAAGCAATTTTAATTTGTTCTTGGGTGTGCAAAGCCAAACACACCCCATGCTGTGGAGGTGGGGACACTTTGATGCCGACGATTTGTTGAGGTCAAAATTTCTGCCGACTGATTCTTGCCAATTTTTTGTGTCTCTTGTAGTGTTCGGATCATTCCTTTCGTCTTTCAACGTGACCGTGACAATGACAGCAATTTTATTGACAAAGCAGGTTATCAGGTTATCCGATTTAAAACTCTGCCATGTGAAACTAGTGAATCTCAATTAAATTCTCCAAACAGTGTGTGTTCCACCCCTTTGTGTCCTCGCACAAACTGTAAATCTCTCAGCGTCTCAGCGCTCCAAATAAGAATACTGTGAATTCCAACACTAATTGAACAAGAAACGAGCAATACATTTAGTCTCATTCCAAATTCAAAGATATGTCGGCTGCATGCATCGCATATTTTATCAGAATTTACTGAAGGTGCAGCAGAACCTATAGTTCTTCACATTCCAGAAATGCGTGCCAAAGTAAATATTCTATCAGGCAATTCAATATTTCAATAGAAAAGACCAGTCGTTTAAATCGTAGTAAGTAAATAGTTTGTTAAATTGGTTGTTGGAGAATTCGCATGTCGAAGAGTAGACGGCAGAATCTCAGGGTTAAAATGTTTCATCTTCGGCAGCATCTGTGCGGTCGAGGATGGAAACGCATTACATTGTGCCTTAGCTTAGTCGGAATAGCTTTACTGATCATGGATATCACGGGCGTCTACCGTCATGCCCTAGAATTAGACTATCAAACACAATTCTCATATCCTCTTGAGTACAAGGATTTCATCGGTCTGGTTAAAAAATTCAGGTAATGTACTAATTAATTTCATATTTGTAGCCAATTAATCATTGAACTACTATCATACTCCATACTCTGCGTATTCATTGTGTAGTGTTTCAAATCAGAAGTATATGTTTGAATCGAAATATTTGGAATATTTAGTTTTGACTTTTGTTTTGTGTAGAAACAAGGAAAAAGTGCCAGTGGAACCCATCAATTTGATGTACTCCAACTATAGTTTTTTGTCAAAGGCGGACGAGGGATGCAATTCCCAACAATTCCGACTAATAATTCTAGTCAAATCAGCTCCTGCAAATTTCAAGAAGAGGTCAGCTATTCGTTCAACATGGGGCTATGCTCGCCGATTCTCAGACGTGGCCATCAAAACAGTTTTTCTCCTGGGCCGCGTTCCAAATCCCAAGACTCTGACCACTGCTCTAGATGGTAAAATTCGGCCATTGGAATACACGATAACTGCAGAGAGCGGTAGATATCAAGACGTTGTCAGAGCTGATTTCTTGGACTCTTACTACAACAATACGATCAAAATCATGACCGGGATGCGATGGCTCGTTGAAGTATGTCCAGACTACAGGTTTGCCTTGTTCGTGGATGATGATATGTACGTTTCAGTGAAGAATTTGCTCAAGTATGTTCGGAATCCAACCGAATATCCAGAATATTGGGAAAAACAGAAGCTAATTGATCGAGAGCTGCAGAGAAAGTTTGGCAATATCGTACCCGTAACCACAATACAAGACGCTGATAAGAATGAGTTGGGTCGCAAAATGAGGAGCGAAACCACCGAAATCCACTACAATTCGGTTGGCAGAAGAATGTCCTGGCGAACGCCAGCTGCAGCTCCAGCCATAAAGTTGCCCAAGGTGGAATCGCAACGGAATAATCCCGTCGATTTTGACATCGATTTAGCTGAAGATGCCAAACTGTACACGGGATTTGTATACTACGTCCCTCCTCATCGCCACAGATTTGGTAAATCAAATTTTGGAGCTGAACGTTTCAATCTAGGCCCCGAATTATTACATATTGCTGCTCGGATTGGAATATAAAATGTGTTTTCATTATTCTGTATTTTTAATTGTGTTTTTATTTTAATTTCAGGCACGAAATGGTATCTCCCGATCAGGTAAGAATTACACAAGGTTTGCGATCTCATCAAAACTTTGTTATTTGTTAGGCTTAAACTTAAAGGATTGGACTGGGATCTTGTCCAGTTTGATCCATGGAATGTCTAAACTAAAATGTATTCTATTTTGGTTTTTAGCGACTACCCATTCAATTACTATCCGCCTTATGTGCCAGCAGGGTCAATCGTCTTGTCGAAAGCAGCTGTTCTTGATATGTATTACGCATCTTTCTACACAAAGCCAATTCCATTCGATGATGTTTTCATTGCGCTGCTCGCCAAGAAAATGAACATCGAGCCATACCACTCCGACTACTTCAGATTTGCAAGTCGTGTCAGTGAAGATCCATACAGCAGTGACTACGAGTACTTGATCACCGCACATGGATTTGATGAGCCGGAAGAATTGAAACGAATATGGCATATACAAAAATCCCTTAGTCGAGCCTAAACTGCTTGAATCCGGTGTCGATATTTGGGTAAATTAAATTAAAATTAACGTAGCCGTAGGAGTAGACCCCACGGAAAAGCAAGGAAATACTTTCCAACATCTGCCGATTGTGATGAATCAGCTTTATAACATGAATATTGTAATTGATTCGTTGTACAAAGTTAAGACTAAGACTTCAGTATTGTTTGGTAGCGAACTGATAGGAGACTATTTTTTGGCCTCAGTAACACTAGAATTAGCAGCATTTTACAACTCTTGTCCACGACCTAAGGTTAAGGTTGATAGTATTCAAAAGCACTGTGATGTTTGTCGACTATGTCGATTGTACAAAACAATATGATCTGATACTTTACCTGTTATTTTGTGGTGTTTAATATTATTTTATACTTATTTATACGAGGACGAGTCACCCTTCACTCAATGTCCTCACTTATAAGACAAAAGTGATTCCTTCAACGATTGTATCTGACTTAATGTATTGCTAAATGCACCAAATGTGTCCGTGTAGGACTCACAACTTGACTGCAAGACCTAACCAAATAGAATCATCTACGCCATGACATGAGTTAAGTTAAACTCATGGCCGTAAACTTGATGCTCTCTTTTTATGTCTTTTGGATAATGTCATTGTCATTGCAAAGTTTCAGTTCAGCTCTAGGTGCGTTGCAATATTTTAGAAATTCTCTTACCTGAATAACCTCAAAACTAATGATAATATAAATACACTAATATACACAGCACACCTAGCTTGTTATTTGTGTGTGTCGTACTGAAATGATCGCTCACATGTCACTTGTATGTATTTAAGTCAACCTCTGTGTTCTGAGTTCCAACTGAATATTTATTCTAATTTAGTCATAGCCTATTAAGGTAACGAAAATGCACATTGGTTTTAGGCCGAATAAAAATTTGAATTGAAAAAAAACAAGGATTTATTGGATTCATAACTACACATTGCTAGAAAATAAACAAACGGAGCCTGTTTTGAACTATGTAAGATGAGCTAAACAGGGCTTCCAAATCATAACAGTTCTTCTTAGCCTTCAGAAAAATATTTTATAAGATTGAATTCGAATACAAAGTATTTCAATAAGAAGAACGTAAAGTTAGCTTTAAAATCACAGAATATACCTTATCTGTACTACCCTATTGTAACTTAATTGATATTCTTCAATGTCTCGTCAATTCTTCTTTGGACTTTCCAACCATTTTCGGCATTTTCTTGGTTTTGGAATCCTCCAAGTCTTTAGCCTTGTAATAATGCGGGGCAACCTCGAGCAACCATGCACTTTCGACCTCAATAACTTGTCGCATAAATTCCTTTGTAGTGACCACCAGTTCGTGATAGATAAGCCATCTGGGAAGATCTTCGAATAGCGACGAGTTTGGATGAATCATTACAGTTTGACCGTGTTTCACGGTTCGATAATGGCCACTGTCTGACAGACGTGACGTATGGTAGAAGTAGCCAGCAGTTATCGCCTGGAAAATTGAAGTACAAGAAATATTTCAGTTTTTCTCACAAAAGTTAATTCAAGAAATGAGACCTTAATATTAGAATATAAACACGGCTTGCATACCTTTCGAATATTTACAGTTTCATCTGGATTTGATTTGATTTCAATTTCAACCCTCTGCATCAAACCTTCCAACTGCTCGCGAACATCTCTGGCTCGTTTCATGGACCTATTCGCAATAATAAGCAATTTGGAGTTTGTAGTCAAATCATTGTAGATTTTGGTCATGTCGGTTCCAATCTACGTATACCTTACTTTGCAATGTTTTTTAGGGTACTGTGCTTACCTATGTTGGATAAAATTTTCATAACACCATTGGGTAGAATATCCTGTGGCGACCCAATCTCTATAAACTTTCAAAAGTGTAAGATGATCACCACCAGGGGTGAAAAAATTCTTCCTTGCAGTATCCGCGTGAATGTGTTTATCTTTCGGACGATAGAAAATTGCGTTGTTCACACTCAGCATGGCCGCGATTGAAAGAATTTCATCAGCGCATTTGTACCTATTCACAAATTCAAGATAATTATCGAATCAGATTTATCTGATAAATGGAACTTAAACCCATGAAATCAATTAACTTACTGTTCAGCGGCGAGGAGCATTTTAGCCATCATTGGATCTACAGGAAATTCAGCCATTCTGCGACCCAACTTCGTTAATTCTCCTAAATGGTTTAAGGCTCCCAAGGCGTAAAGTTGCTCCAAGGCTAGAACAAGAGTTTCATGTGGTGGTGGATCCAAAAAGTCGAAATGAATCAAATCATCTATGCCAAGTGATTTCAGGAGCAAAACGACGTTTCCTAAATTCACCCTCTGAATTTCGGGCCGCTGAGTATCCTCTAACTCATGCTTGAAAGCCCATGCCGTGTACAGTCGAAAACATTTTCCAGCAGCAACACGACCGGCTCTACCTGCCCTTTGATTCGCAGAAGCCTGCAACGAATAAAATACACTTTTAGATTTAAGCAACCATTTCATAAAACAATCGATTTGTCTGCTGAAGTGCAACTGGGTCTGGTCTGGGTACGATTTATTAAGGTCATCTCACAATACGAGCAAGTCACATTGAAATACCTGAAAGTGCTATCAATTAAGACCAGAAGAAAACAATCTTTAACTAATTAACACTTAAAACTCTGACAATCTGACCTTGGAAATTGGTGTGACCAAAAGGGATTCCATTCCTGTCCTTGCGTTATAACTGTTTTCTTTGCAAAAGCCTGGGTCAATCACATAGATAATGTTGTCAATCGTCAGACTTGTCTCGGCAATATTTGTGGCGAGGACTACCTAATTACAAGTAGAAAAAATTAATATACACAGATTAATTCCAATTACAAACCACAAAATTGTAATGAACAAAGTTTTTATAAGAAGTACTCTACGATTGGCTCACACTTACTTTCCGAGCTCCAGGAGGTGTAGGGTCAAATATTTTAGCTTGAAGATCAGAAGGCAAGTTGGCGTAAATTGGAAGAATTAGCAACTCCTTGATTTGACTTCCCAGCCTTCTGCTTCTCTCCGTGAGCAGCTCCTAAAATATAAAAAGACAATACATTTCTGTACAATAGAAAATTAATGTCAAATTGTGAAATCAGTGATGGAAATTTAGACAGGTATTAAAAGCGTTCTCCACTGATATAAAAAAAGTAGATGGAATATTACACTGCAAGCCTCGATCTCCTCCTGACCAGTCATGAAAACCAAGACATCTCCCAGGGGTTGAGTAACATGTATTTGCAAAATGGTTACGACGCATGCCTCTATATAATCAGCTTCCGGAGCCTTTGTGTAATATATGTCAACGGGATACCTCCTACCTATTCGGAAAAAGAATTAGCACGGTTGATCAAAACTATATTCTTCAAGTCAGTGATAATTACTATAATTTGCTATAATTTGCCAACTGTATTTAAACTCACCTGGTATTCTAAATATTGGAGCATTGTCGAAAAAATTCGAGAATTTCTCAGCGTCGAGAGTCGCAGAACTGATAAGTAATTTGAGGTCCGGCCTAAATCTAGCAATATCCTTGATAAGACCAAATAGTACATCGGTATGCAGAGTTCTTTCGTGAGCTTCATCGATAATCATGACACTGTAAGTTTGCAAATCAGGTTCCCCCAAAAATTCACGCAATAGCATTCCGTCAGTCATGTATTTTAAAAGTGTTCGTTCCGAAGTGCAATCTTCAAATCGAATGGAATATCCGACTTCGTTTCCCAGTTTGACACCCATTTCTTCAGCCACTCGAGCAGCAACACTCATTGCGGCCACTCGTCTCGGTTGGGTGCATCCTATTTTCTTGCCGTCTATTGAAAGTGAATAAATTACAACATAAGTTTCTGAAGGGGTTAAATTAATTAAAGTTGCAGATTCCGAACTTCAAAATTAGAAAATTCAAATCGCCCATCCGTCGTCCAATATCATGATGTGATTCTAGTTTTGTAAAAAAGAACAACTCACCATCGCAAAATCCAAACTCTTTCAGGTACTGTGGAATCTGAGTAGTTTTCCCACTCCCGGTCTCGCCTTCAATTATCAAAATCTGCAAATAATTCCGCACCAAATTCTTGAACAATTTCTCACCTCAAATCTAAAGAAATTTTAATTGAAGAACAATATTTTTAATTGTACCTGATGATCACGAACAGCTTGCATCAAATCCTTTTTGAATGGAAAAATTGGTAAACTCTTCTTGGTCTCCTCAATCGTCATCCTCTTTTTCTGAGACTCGGAAATTTTCTCATCCTATGAACAACGAAATACAAAATGTCAGCTGGGTTATTCCGTGTTTCGTAATCAAGAATCACAAATCTAGTTGATGTATGGTGTAAGAATAGTGCAATCCAAACCAATTACCTTTCCAGTCCGCGTACCTGGCAAACTATTCAGAGCTTGTACAAATTCAATTTCGTCGTCAAGAATGATTTCATATTCTTTCGTTTTCTTTTTCCTTCCAGCATCTTTAGCTCCAAACTTCATGTTGGCGAAGGACATTTGCTCTTCTTCCCATTTTCTTTGTTCCGAATTTGGAAGCTTTTCTTTTTCATCCACCTCTTCGTAAACAAGGTCATGCTTCTTCCCCGTCCTCTCATCCGGCATTTGATATCTCTGAATTTTCTCCATATCTCTGGCTCTGTCGTGTTCTCTAGCTAACTTCAACACACTTCTTTTGTATTCTCGGTCTTTCTTTTCTCGTTCAGTCAGCCTGGATAAAAATAATAATTTTAACTAGAGCTAGCAAGTTAATAAGAATTATATGATAATAACACAAGTCACTAACTTGTCCTCTGCAAATAGGTACTCGTCATCTTGAATATCTGCTGCTAATTCATCGAGTTTTACTTCCTTCCTCATTTTCAGGTACTGCTGTCTGGACTCTTTTCGTAAATCCGGTAGAATTTTCTCCTGTTCTTGCGCCGCCATCTTCAATCTGGCTGCTGCCTCCTCAAATGCTTTCTTGTCTAACCAATATCAATTTTGGTTAAATCTCACAAATTTTATTTTGCTAACATGTTATTAACGAGTAGTTACCTGATTTCGCTAAAATATTTCTGGTTTTAGTTTGATCTTTATCGCGGAGTCGTTGTGAAAATTCATCTCTTCCCTTCAAATCTTCCTGACGCTCTCGCTCTATTTTCTCAAACTGGTCTTCATCTGAAGAAGCTTCCCGTTTCGACACAGTGTGCGATGGAGCATTTCTTTTGCCCCTGATAATTGTTGTCGGGTCTTCATCTGAAGATTCTGATTTTCTTCTAAGAAACCAAAAATTAAATTTGATTAGCAGTGACATCATAAAAATAAAGATAAGGTCAGTTTGGAACAAATGTGTTAGACTGACAAACACTGAACTCCGAAGCTTGAAATACAGAATATTTCTTTGACTGACCTTCGGTGCTTTTTTGAATGCGATTTTCCTTCGGCCTTAACCTTAGAGGGTCCGGCCACAAGGACGGCTGAGACCTTAGGAGGCGAGTCATCTTCTTCGTCTGACGACAAGAGTCTATAGGATTGATTTTTCTTTTGCTGCTCAATAGCTCGCATCTCGGCAATCCGTGACTGACTAATTTTGGGAGCTTCATGTGGAACCTGCATCAAAAATTCGGAAATTATGAACATACAAAATACACCGATACCGGGGTAAAGGTAAATTTTGAAACTACATTGGTCATAGGTCTATGGTCTAGATGTGAAATCTGAACAGAAAATTTACAACAATAAAAAAAAATTATTGTTGCAAATTTTCTTTTGAAAATTTTCACAAGGTATATTATACCTTGTTGTACAATTGACGAGCAAAAGAGAGAACATTTGTATTGATGTCAATTGCATCAGTCTCTCGCAGTCTATCTTCAAAATTTGACTCTGATGAACTTTTTTTTGCCAATGCAATGAGAAAATCAGAAATCGTTCTGTCACTCAATCCAAGAATGTCATGAAGTTGGTCATTCACCCAACGAACTACTTCACTCCCCATTTTCTAAATTATCTAAATCTTTCCACTTATACTTTACAGTCTTCTGGTTAAAAAAAATTCAAAAATTTTCAACAATCAATGAACGAACAGACAAAAACAAACTGCAAAAGTGAAAATGTGCAAACTGCAAATACGCCGAACAACAAAAGATCGTTTCAACAGACTTTATAATCTGCGCCCATTCCATTGAGAATTTTATTTTGGTTGTTGAAAACCATTGAAAGAATAAATTGGATTTCTCAAAATACCAAAAATATTCTAATGAGCAGTTTTTTTTACATAAAAGAACAATTGAATTAGCGGCTTAGAATAGAATTGGATTTTAAATATTGCAAGGAATTAAGAACAAAATAATTTTGCAATTTGCTGACGTGATGATGGTTGAATTTTATGAAGGAACGAAACAATGCAAAGTCACTCACAACAATCCGATCCCAAGGGAGGACAAATCGCAAAGCTTTAGAAAAGAGTAAAATTATCAATTGAAATCAATGGGGTTCTGCATTCTAAATTGTAGTTCATCGATTCACCTAACGATTTATTACGTTTCTCGTTAATATCGTTAAAACAATGTGCTTGCCATATTATATACTAGCGTCACCGTAATAAAAGATTGAATTGAAACTCTTCATTCATTCCGAAACTTTTTACCACTTTTCAACTTGAAAATTCGCAAGAATTTTAATTTTGCTTTGCATTTTTACAAATATGATTTAATTATCTTTGGAAATGAAATAGATATTTGTTCTCTTTGTCGTAGTGTTTATTATTTTGCATCGCTCATCAATATTGTTTCGTAAAAGCCGACGCGAAGGTCCTATTCCTATCCTGCTAGCCCTAGTCGATTGAGTTTGGTCTGTGCTGTGGTTTGACATTTGAGCCCTTTGAGCCTCAACAATCTTTCTAGTCAATTTTTTTTATAAAATTCAGAGAAAATATTCTTGCCAAGGTTACCAAGGCATCTGTTATATTTTGGATGTAACAACTTTTGTTTATTGGAAATATGCGCACAAAAAAGCAGAATGCACCTTCGATGATAACTTAATTTGAATTACAGAAACTAGTTCTATAGTCTAGTCTACGACCAGGCGGCTGGTCTTCCAAAATCTTAAAGTTAAATTTGTGGTCTTAATATCCAAATTCTGCAATCATGGGTGATATGGAAAAGTATTATCAGTCGGTGAGAGAATGGCTGGAGAAAGCCAGGGAAGAATTTGAAGAAAAATGGCGCAACCCCATCAATGGAGGTGCAACCGTTGATGACTTTGATCGCATGAAAACTTTGGGGACTGGATCTTTTGGACGCGTCATGCTTGTCCAGCACAAATCTACCAAAGACTACTTTGCCATGAAAATATTGGACAAACAAAAGATTGTTAAACTAAAACAAGTCGATCACACGATGAATGAAAAGAAAATTCTCGCAGCGATCAATTTCCCATTTTGTGTTGCTCTCAAATTTCATTTCAAGGACACTAGCAATTTGTACATGCTCATGGAATTTGTGAATGGAGGAGAAATGTTTTCTCATCTTCGAAAACTTGGTCGCTTCAGCGAACCACATTCAAGATTTTATGCTGCACAAATTATTTTGGCTTTCGAGTACCTTCATTTCTTGGATTTGATTTACCGGGACTTGAAGCCAGAAAACTTGTTGATTGATGCCAAAGGATTTGTGAAAGTGACTGACTTTGGCTTTGCGAAACGTGTCAAGGGTCGCACTTGGACTTTGTGCGGAACTCCTGAATATTTGGCTCCAGAAATCATTTTGTCCAAGGGATACAACAAAGCAGTGGACTGGTATGATATTTGACGATAAAATTTCAGAACATTATTAGCTAAACTCGAAATTTGGTTATATTTCCCCAGGTGGGCCATGGGAGTCCTCATTTTTGAGATGGATGCCGGGTATCCTCCATTCTTTGCTGATCAACCGATTCAGATTTACGAAAAGATTGTCGCCGGTAAAGTTCGCTTCCCATCACATTTTTCAAATGAGTTGAAGGATCTCCTCGTGCATCTCCTCCAAGTCGACTTGACCAAACGCTATGGAAATCTGAAAAACGGAGTCAACGATATCAAAGGTCATAAATGGTTTGCTACAACCAACTGGGTGGATATCGTTCAGAAGAAAGTTGAAGCACCGTTCTTGCCCAAAGTCAAAGGTTCCGGAGATGCCACCAATTTTGATGAATATGATGAGGAACTTATACGGATAGCGTCTACAGAGCGTTGCGCTAAAGAATTCGCCGACTTTTAAAATTTCATTATCTGGTAATTGCTCGAGTTATACAATAATATCAGCGAGGAATGAATTAAATTGTTACATGGTAATATTTGTATATTTTCAGATCCTGCCGATGGGTCTAATCGAAACCCAATCTCTAGTGTTCACTGTTCTAAATATTGTCTGAAATCGAAATTTCTCAGATTCCTTACAATTACTATCGCACATCAATAAAGATCAAATTCGCGATCGTAATCTTTACCTACATGAAACCATCAGCTTAATTCTCGGCAAACTTACCTTTCGGCATGAAGAGAATCCTTACAATCCAATTACTTTCAACTACTATAATATTACGGGTTGAGCTTGAAATTATTGTTATTATTGTTGTTGGCGAATTCCACGCCCTATGTTCTAATTTTTTGTAGACATTCAATATTTTAAAACTCAACGGCTGTCATCAATCCTTCAGTATTGTCGGCTGACCATCATATCGCGTTTCAAGGTCAATATCTATAGTTCATCTTTAAGAAACCACCCAAATAGAATCTAATTTTCAATCAACTACACTTAATTTAATAGTATGACTGGTGGACTGGTGCACTATTGAGCTAGATTCCAAGACTTTTATAGTATGATTTCGGGTTTTGCGTCTATAAAAGCTTGGGTGTGTGGTATGGAGCCATGATTTCAGAACAATGTTTTGCAAAAATGCCACAGACGAGTTTTTTCGTGTCTTAACCTTAACTAAAGTGTTCTTTGGAAACCCATTTCAAATTGATCCGATATCAAGTTTAAGAATAAAATCTCGGTCAGGAAAGTTATATTTGCCTGTCAGTTTTATCTTGCTTTTTTGGTCGATTGCAGCACCAATTTCACACACTTATTGGTTTGCTTTCGCCAAATACTATAAAGATCAATCGGCGACGGAGGATGTGCTAGACTTTTTCCATGTCGCAGGAGCAATCCTCGGCTTAGCTGTTCATGCAGTATTCCATCTGAAGGAAAAAGCCATCATAGAATTTTGCAATGCTTTGCTACAATTGAACAACAGTTTGGAAGGTCGTGAAAATACAGAATACAAAAATTGGGGATAAATAAATTATTTCGAGACGATAATTAGGAATTAGATCAGTAATTTTTTTTCTTATTTTGAACTGGTAGAACAATTTTTAGACCTAGCAAAAGTTGAAGCCACAAGACCAACTCATTGGAAGCGGTGGCTAATGGTGTCAATTCAACTAATTTCTGTCGTTCATGGGGTGACGCTGGGGATAATTTTCTACAGACACCCAAATCATCGGAGCTATCCGTACACCCCATTTATTGGTTCAAGGGTAAACCAAGCTTATATTTTGTATCCTGCAACCATGTTCCACGTCATTTGTAAACTGCATAATTGGGGAGCAATTCTCTTCTACGTCCAGATTCTGTCCTGCTCTAATCGAATAACTCAATTCTGGCTGGAGGAATCCAGGTCTCCAAAATATATTTTGAAAATCAACATTCTTCTTTTAACTGATTGATTTGATACTAATACGTGCTCTTGTCAAAAAAAATTATTCAGGTTCAACGGAAATGGAAACTTCACTCTGGATTCGATTAGGTTTCCAAAAAATTCAATTCGAATTATGAACTCCCTAAAGATGCTGAATACCGATTTTAATCGCCTATTTGCTGACTTAAACATAGTTTTCTTTTCTTGCGTCTTCTTCAACCTTATTTACTATATCGGAGCAGCAATTCAATGCACAATCCAACTTCCAGAGTATTTCATCACCCCAACTATAGCTGCAGGTGGAACATTTTATGCTCTAATTCTCTTGACTGAAATGTATGAAGTTCTTGCAGAGTCAGAACTGCATTTGCAAAGTTTAAAACTATCTCGCCAGAAGCTGGTTAAGATGTGGATTCGATCAATGAATTCATTAAAAATTAAAATGGCTCATATTTTTTATGTGACTCGAGATACCGCTCCTTTATACCTCGCCAATATTATTATTTACACAATCGATACACTAATTGCAGGAAAACCGCAATAGTTTCTCCCATTGTAGGATCAATAGTCGGGCTCGGAATAGTTTGTATGCAAAATCTGAATCAAAATAAATCATTATTTTTGAAATGTCATGTCACAACAAACAACAAAGTCAATATTTTATTGCCGTCTTCGCTACTCTGCAACTCTGCTACTAACAATTGCTAGGAAGAATCGAATTCTGAACCGTGGCGGTGAGACTCTTGTCATCAGTTCCGATAGTTCGGGCTTGAGCCTCCAAAGCTAATTTCCTGTAAAGTGTTATGTATTTAGCGGCGGAAGCAGTTTTTGGAAGAATGAAGTTCCGACAAAATGATGTTCGATCCTTTGTTCCGCTCAGTTCCGGAATTTGAAGAGCGCGGAGAAAACTCAAAACAAAGCTGTAGCAATTGTGGCTATTTTCGTCATAGCTATTTAAAAAAAGCAAAAGTCATACAAAACATGTCTCTGCAACCAATAATGACAAAGTGCAATCGTTTTTTGGTTTAGTTACAATTCTTGTTTCCAGATATTTTGCCCTGACACGACCTGCAAAGTGAAGTCCCAATATTGATTCCAAGATTCCTGCTTTGAGGTCTTCGTAAAATTTTCAATTGCCAGGCATTGTGACCAGTCTAATATTTTATCACATTGAAGCCCACCAATGTCATATTCGTAGACAGCTCCTTCCGATGAAGTTATGCCAATGTGCAAATCATCTGCATTCTTGTAGTCGCTGATATTAACAAAATTCAAATTATGATAAAAATTCTTAAAATCTTTGCTTGAAATCCAAACCGGGAATTCTAGTAGTACCTTAAGAAATCACCTTTGGTAGGCTTCAGTACGATTGCACATGGACTTCCTTGAGCATTACGAAATGGGCTGGGCAATCTAATAATTTTAGTTAAACATAAAAGTACTATTAGGTGTTCGAAAAGTGCCATGTCCAAATATCAGCACAAACCGAAACGGAGGAATTCGAAGAATGCTTTGTTGTAAATCTTGGCCACAACTTGAACAAACACCAGGAAGAGAAAAGCCGAACATCTTCTCCCCAGCACAGTGTTCCATACATAAAATTAACTTCTCAGACTCCATTTTCTTAATCCTTAGCAAAAGTCTGCCAAAATTATAAACAAAATTAGCATAAAGATAAGTCCTTTGATGGCTGATAGCTGTTTAAAAAATGAATACGGATTGTAGGAAAGAAAGCTAGCAGAAAACTTTCGTGTTTCGTACTTTCGTATGCGTACAATAAGTACGAACACCCACTCAAAAATAAAACTAAATGAAAAAATCGGTTTAGAAGAGAGCAAAGAATTTAAAAATATTACGACCGAAATAAGAAAATGAACACACAAACAGATCGGAAAAGTATAGATTTAGCGTTATGTTTGCATTAAGACAACCAAATTAAGGAATAAACTGGACATAATTTCCGGAGTCGAGGTTGATAGTTTCATAAATTAAATTCTGAAAAGTCAGGATTACATCGGACGGAAAGACATGGACATGATGTAATTGATATTGGATTGGACTTTCCGTCATGTTCTCCAACGTGTGCTCTTTTGATCCCAGATTGACTACACTGACCCATTTCTCGTAATGTTGTGCTACGAGCTCACTATGGAGATATTCGAGCAAGAAAGTCTTTATTGCCGTGCTACACGAGTCTGTCTATAAATTGATTCAGTATGAAAAGTCGTTCCTGGTTCAACAACAGAAGAAACCGAAGATCGTTTTTGTGTGTACATTTCCATTATTGACCCAATCTAGTAATAAGTGGCTTAAATGTTCTTAATTATAAGTTTGCTCAACTACATGAGTTCATTAAATCAACCAAAGTTAAAAAGCCAAAAAGTTAGTCAGTACAACGTATTTCTCTGTTAAAAATTTACTAAAATTTTTCACTTTGGGCTTATAACAAAACCGGTAGAGATCAGTTTCCGACAAATGGACTTGATTCAAAATTTAAAGGCTTAACTTCGGCAGAGCGCAGTTGCGCGAAGCGCAACTGCGCTCTGCCGAAGTTATACCCCCAAGTCCCCTGTGCTCGAAAACGTCGAAATTA
>JAQGCM010001376.1:0-15621 GCA_034699705.1 Hymenaphorura dentifera | reverse complement strand
TAGCTTATCTAATAGATGGCAACTGAATCCGGTTTAAATATCTCGTTAATCCTGTAACACAACAACAACAACAACAATGTAAAGTTACACTGCATGTTTTGACGTCTAAATTCTATAACTTTTTGAGCATAACTGATTTCATTGTTCATTGCGCAGATATGGTTTGTGAAACTAAACATTATTTTTTTGGTAAGAATAAGAAATCAAAACAGTATGATTTAAAGACAATTTTTTTAATCAAATGAGCTGACGGCTCTAGCTCTGAACTGTCTGAACCAGGAGGCAAATTTCGGCCAGATTGAACCGTTTTTGTGATAATGATAGGCAAAGTAGTAGACTTCTGAGGAAAAAATAGAACCGAAAATTGAACTAGCAACTCAGCCCAACAAAAAAGCTAAAATATTCTAGAATTCGAATTCTCGAGAATAGAACATTTTTCTGTAAACTACTCGATGAAACTGGAATTGCGAAGAAGTCATCAAATAACCTTCAAATATGTGGTTTAGTCGGATAATTTTGTTCAGGACATTCACATCGTTAATTCAAGTGCGTATTTTGTAATTTTTGATGTCGTTCGTGCTCTTGTGGTAAAAGCATACTGCTTCGTGTTTGGAATTTAAAATATAATTTTTTTCATATCTGCTAAAATTCTAATTCGTTCCAATTCGATTTAAATTGCGAAAGCGTTGGGAAAATGATGGGCCCAAGTTCCCAGGCAAAATTAATAATTAATACCCTCAGTTCCTTTGGTTATTGGAACAGGCAGCTAGCTGCCAATGATGATCTTCAAAAAAATTAGTTAATTCATTAGTGGTTTGGTTTTACTTTTGCTCTCAAAAAACTCATAAAAATTTGTACACTCACAGCACTAAGTCATTTTGTAAAAGCAATTACTGCTTTTAGGATATGTTATGGCATGGATGGTGGTTTGGTGTCTGGTTTTGACCAAAGTACATGACCACCAATATAATTTTTACGACTGGACAGCCGTTTTCTTACACGTTTGAGTTCTGCCGTGGTGGTGGTTTAGTTTTTTTTGGCTGGTTGGAGAAATTCTGTCGGAAGTTGAAATGATGGAGTTGTTTTGTTCATTGGATTGGATTTTCAGTCCTCATAAAAATTTTGATAACACCGAACAAACCAACCTGGCAGGCAGGCTGGTAGACAGTAGACAGATTTAAATTTCAGCCCAAGCATTACATGCCCAGAGTTCAATCCTTTTAAAATATAATATATAAAAAGCGGCGGATCTTTTTTTTTTATTGTTTGGTATTACCCAGGTGTGTTGTTCTATGTATGTAATGTAGGATTAGTCTACCAGTTTGTCTTTGTGCAGTCAAGTGTTAAGTGGAAAGTGTAGGCAAGCATGTATATGAAATGACTGACTGAGGCAACTCAGGTATGAACAAGGTGTAATTTTTTAAAAGTTTAATTTGATGTAATTCGCTCTCATTGTTGTGTCATGCCTCTATGACCTTTTGTTTATTCTCCGCATCTCTGTCGAGAGAATCGTAGTTGTCTGATTGCATAGTCTCTGCTCAGAGAGCAGAACGAAATATTTACCCTAATATTTTTATAGTCCAGCTTTTACTCCGCATGTACATAATTTTCAGATCATGTACGGCTTGCAGAGTGCAGAGGCTGAAATACGTATAAGCAGCATGGGGCATGGACTTGGACTTTAATCTTACTTTCTCAGTCAGTGAGAGATTGCATGTTTAAAATGTGCATTTTTCAAAGATTTAGGGAAAAAATTCCCACTCCGACTAGACTTCACGTCATGAGATAATTATTTGCAAAATTTAATGAAGGATTAATCGACCTTTATTGATTCTGAATGACAAATACTAGACTTTAATTTAAAGTGATATTTGAATACGGCCGTTGGAAAAGAATTTAGCGAATTTGGAGGAGTTTTTTTACTAAAAAAGGGCCCGGTCTCTGCTCTGTTTAATTGAAATAATTATTTTTTGAAGGTGATGCAATCGCAATCTAACGAAATTTTCCACTCCGTCACACACTCTACTCTTCTGGAGTCCGGAATGCGCAATTCGATTAAAATTTTAACCAAGTCAAATGAATAGATGATTTTTCCATAAATTGTATGAATTCAGTTTCATGAATGAGTAATGGTTTTGAAAGATTTCATGGTTGTTGGGCCGCTGCTGCATTCCGATTCAGACTCAGACTAGACACTTGCATTCAATTCACTCCTTTTTCTATCATCCCTATGTATGCATGCATTGCATTTAGTTTGGACAGCTGTTTAATAGAGATAACACCGCACCGCACCGAAACACAAAAGTTTTGTGGTAAAAATCGAGTTTTAATAATCACATGCCAAGCGGCATTTCGTCTGGGTTGGGAAGGTGGAAGATTAACCAGCAGGTCGCGTGTTTTAGCCCCATCCGTTCAACCAAACCTCCAAAAACGCCAAACCGTCAGCGCAGAGCATCAGACATTAACATTAGTTCATGTGCAATGAATGCAGTACTTACTGCAAGAGCAAAAGAATGAAAAAGTATTTCCCACCAATTAAGAATCTTCTTGAATGTGTGACCTTAGTATGTATTTTTTAAAAAAAATTCAAACAAAAAAATTATAATAAGCAGGTATTGCTCGTGTCTCTGTTTGAGCTCAGCCTGCCTTGCAATGTAACCGGCTATTACATTGTTCTAGTGATTTATGTGTACGTACGTACAGTACGTGTAGATGTAATTGGCTAAGGTATTATATATCTCCGGTTTCCTCAAACTAATGTCAAATTTAATTTTAGGGCAGTGAAATCCCCCTCTGCCTATGTATGTTATGTACATCTTATCTCCAGTCAACTACGACTGCATAGTTATGTATGGATTCATTTTTTATCTCTTACTTGGCCGGCCGAGACATTGTTAGCATAAGCATGAGGTTCAAAATTAAGAAAATCCTATCATACAACGTGTAATGGCATGAGATTCATTACCAGATCGTTCTCCGTTTTTTTTTGCTTCATAGACCATAGACCGGGACCAAGGACCAGTTTTTTAAATAGTGTTCAGACTTTGAGAACGTAAAATTCCAGCCCTTTCAGGTTTAGCCCGATGAAAATTAAACCGCAAGACGTAAGAAGCAAAGCTCAAAGTTGAATGAATCTCCGACTACTTTACTCTTGCCCTCAATAAAAATCGTGAACCTTTCCTTGGAAGCTTAACTGAACTTGGAATAAAGTGAATTTGGGAATTTTACTGTTCGTAAACTTCTGAGCAATTTGAATTCTGGTCAAATCCTCGTGGGTTTTAAGAAAGTGCTTTCACTTTGTTATTGCTTTCTCTTCTTGAGCCAAAGACTTTCACTCTATTCATTTGATTGAGTCGCGTTTCACTCTCGCTCTTTTTCGCCAAGCCTAGCCAACCCAAGCCTATTCATGTCTGTCCATTACACTTTCGAGGACACTTTCTATTGCAAAAAAAAAGAGGACTTATTGCCTGCAATTTCATTGTCTAGTCTGGGATTTTTTTTCTCGGGTTTACCTGGACCAGGCATCGTTCCACGTATGTGTAGGTGTACGTCGTAAGGTGTTCTATGGAATCCGAAAACCAGACAGTGGAAGTAGACAGCGGAAATTATATTGCATTAAAGTATCTTGCTGTCTGGCCATGGAAGCCGTGTTTAGTGTATTTGTGGGCTGTTCTTTCGTCCGTCTTCGTGTCTCAGAGTGAAACAATACCCAAGCCCATTTATATTAGACAGGGAAAGAGAAATTGGCAAACTCTAATTAAATTATAAACTGCGGTTTGTGTGCATGTAGCAAAGCAAAAGCAAAGCAAAACTGAGCCATGAGCTGTATGTACATAGTTAGTTCGGTTCAATCCATTTTGCATCCATGGCTCACTCTCAGCCTGCCTATCCCTTACAACCCAGTCTACTGTAGTAACAATTGAAGAAACGAAATTGAATTTTTTTCCGTCTGGGGAAAAACCTCATTAATTTCAAACGAAATGATTGCTTACTACCAAAACCAAACTCGAAAAGAAAATTGCAATTTCAAGAGGGAATGGAGTGCAAAGTGTGCAATGTAGTGCAATGCAATGATTGGGAAGCCATACCTTCTACGTCTTCTTACCTTACCATTTTCTGTCATGTCTCATTTCATTTCTACATGAGTTGACTAATGTAGTATTGGGCAGGAAGGCATGCAATGAGTAAATAATGAGTTTGTGTGTCTCTATTGTGTTTCCGATGCTGTTGCAAGTTCAAGAGACTACTGAAATTGAGAATCTCACATTTAGTGAGCCACCAACTATTGTTATCTTGCCGGTTGACAACGTACAATCTGGCCAGGCTAGACTAAGCAATCAAGGTAAAACTATAAAATTATATCTGAGGAAAGGATTCGCCAAAAAGCATGCGATTTGCGATTGTGTGCCGTGCGATGCGTCGTCTAACCCAAAAGTTTTTTAAACCCATTTAACTTACACGAGGCATGAATGGTTTGAAACCGACAGACAGGGACAGGACGGAGACTGACTAGACAGACTGGCAGACCGTATGGCAAACAATTGCCCTCTACTGACATTGAATTTTTTTTAGACAAATGAGTAATTGTTCAAATTTGTGGATTTATGCACAATGTAGACTTCCTCCCGTCAGATTTCTAAGAGCAGACAGGCCATGCCCACAATAATTTTTCAAATTCTAAATTTCCATAGAGAGTAGTGTGTGACAGCAAATGGAGAATGGAAAATGACGTATTTGTAAATTTTATGACGCCGGCCAACTCTCAATTTATATACAAATCCTTCAGAAATTAAATTTTATCACGACTGCCCGTGCTGTGCAGTCGCGTCAGTGTGTGCTCGCTCCCAGGTAGTTGGCAAAGTGCAAACAAGCCACAATATTTTTATTGTTTGGGTTATTCTCATTGTGAGGGCTCACCTGTCGGGCCAGACTTTATGGCATTCCTCTGACAATCGGCTCCGACGGCTCCATCCAACACTTGCTCTAACCAACCTCGTCTAGTTCTAGTTAGCTCAAATTTGGTTTGTTTGTTAAACGTTAGTGCAAATCGCATGATCATAATTATACATTTTTGCTTCTCTTGGGTCATAAAACTTTTCAAAGTACAAAATTTTATCCTGGCTCGACCGAGACCGAATACATAGAAGAGAGAATGACTTGAGAAAGTCAAGGCTCAAGGCACCTACGTAGTCAGTAGTCTCGGAAATGGGCTTTGCACATGCATGCAGTGTCTACGATTTCGCAAAAATGTTTTATGTACAATTCACCTATTCACCTGGGCTGGGCTGGGCAGGTCCACTTTTAACTTGCACTATTGTGCAGAGAGACCGGACGTGGTAAAATGTAAATGAACATAAAATGTATCTGTATTTTTACACCTGTAATTGTAATCCTCGACAACAATGCAAAAAAAAAGAAAGGAAGGAAGTTGGTCGTTTTTACCAATTCGTTATGGTCTAGCAATTTTTTGAGTGACGAGTCAGTCAGCTCTGGCGGACTTGGTCGGTGGCAAGCAACAAAAGAACAACTACTTCTTTTGCGGCATTTTTTTTTCAATAAAAAATTAAGAACAATGCACTTCTTTTCGTCATCTGCACTTGGCACTGGCACTTGGCCAGAATTTCAGTCTACGACACGCTATTAAAAATATGACAATTGACTCAAGACATTTGCTAATTGTCGTTTTCTGGCCGATTTTCTGCACTGCGAGAACTGTCTAGGGTGGGACGACAGACGTCCAATTGCAGTTGTGATTGTTGGTGTCAAGGACCTTTTTTGCAAATTGCAAATTTGAAAGACGTGAAGACGGATAAGACTATCGAAACTGGCGATATTGTAACTCATCTCTCGCCTCGTTCGTATTTTGCACACAAGAGTTGAGCCTGACTTTGTCTCTTGTGGGTACAAATGATCGTTTAAGTTTCAAGTAATAGGAATTCGTGGTATAATAATTCAAAGTACAAGTCGGTAACGTGTTATTTGAACCAGTCCTGGACTGACTGCGCTCTGCTGCCTATGCCATTACCTGCTGCACTACTAGTCCTATGCTGGTTCTTGTGGTTCAAGTCTTATTACTTGAACTGTACAGGTAAAGAGGACAGACTTGAAGAATAACGATTATCCTGCTGAGCTTGCTGATCTGACAAGGAACCAATTTTGGTGTTAAAATGGACACCACAAAGATCAAATGAAGTATTGAATTTCTACCGTTTTAATTCCCAACTAATGAGTGATCCGTGACAAAATTATAAAGCCCAATGCTCGCAAAATTGGCACAAAATCACGAAATCTCTGTTGGCTATGGAGAGAATAGGGGCACAAGACTCAATCAATGACCTCAATTCGAAAAGGTCAACCGAAAATTGGTCAAAATTAGATTTCTTGAAAGCAGATCTCTGATATTCCACAAGAAAAATTACGATTCAAGTTGTGATTGTGAGTCTTGTTGTTTCCCTTGTGAGAGCAATACGCTGCTTCGGGTGACGTAATTTTTACTTGTCAAGTAATAGGCATGTCACGAAGAATCTCATAACACAGCACGATCAACATTTTGCGCAGCTTACCCGTTGCTATAATTCTGACACAACCACTTAAATTGATCCAAGATGGAATATATTTAGCGCCAAGAGTATAACATTCCCTTGCCTTGTGTTGCCTTATGGCGGCAAACCCGTCGTCGTCGTGGTCTGACAGCGAAAAAATCGACGACGAAGATAAATTAAAAATGGCGCCGTCAATTTCTTACAAGCGTGTCTAGTGTCTGACTGAAGCTGTTCAGTGGATTTATAATCAGCAGCACATTTAGCTAAGGCTGTCTGTAGCTAGTATTTTACGTAATGCAAATGCAAAACTGCAAGCCCCAATAGTTTTGTGCTAAATTGCTAAATTCACGTCTTTAACCTAAGACGCCAAGTACACGTAAGCAAACTTGCACCGAATAAAATTGAATTAGAATTTCGGATAGGTTGAAAAGGAAGAATTCATTGGAATTTATTCATGTTATCATTGGTTATCATTTTCGACTTCAATATTTGGACATTTTCGACATGGACATGTTTCAAGGTAAGATTTCATCTCGATCTCATCAATCCTTTTGTAACAAAACAAAAGGAAGATCGAAGATGGACAACTTTTGGTTGATCTAGGCCTTGAAACTAGCCCCAAAGATCCACTACTGCATTTGCATTGCCGGTATTTGAATGCAATGCACCTTGCTCCGCACTGCACTGCACCGAAGACACGAATTGAATACAAAATACCCGACAGTTGCCATTTTCCATCGATTTTCCGATCAATCACATTACATGCACTCAAGTGAGCGAGCTCAGCTAGTAAATGGACTCCAAATGCAATATCTCTACATAAATGCAATTCAACTCCAAAGGACTGCCTTGTTCTGTCCTATTCATTTATTAAGCTAACTTGCCTCTCTATTCAATCATCCAATTATTCCCACTTTCTAAATTGCATTACAAACATACATAGAGCTTCAAATTTGTTTTGGACCTACTTTGCTAAATGAAGAGCATGAAATGCAATGCAGTTTGGTATGCTGTTTGTGCATGTAAGCGCAAACTTGGAGAAAGTTTTGTCCATCCAATGAATTGGCAAACATGAATTGCATGAATGGCTCTGGTCTGGAGAAAGTTCCTTCTGGATTTTTTTTGTCAGCAAAGCTCAAAGCTCAGTCAGTCTACTAAATGATGATGCTAAGTTTAGGAAGTCTCATCATTTATTCTATGCATAAAGTATCAACTAACTCGACTGCTCACTGGGCTCACCTGCAGCACCCAGACCAGACACTAGGTTGCCAATTTCTGTTTTCAGACATTTAGAGTACCTATTAAGACTGTCAGTCACGTCAAGTCAAGTGTAGTGCAATGCATTGCAGTTGCTGACAAACTGTTCTGTAGTAGATCCGATACAGCCACCTGCGCAACCAGATTTTAGGAGCCAATCCTACCAAGTTAACATTTTAGATGATATTCATACACGCACGCTTTTAGAATTTTCCTCTGGAGTGTGTAGTTAGCAGCATGTATTTCCGCCCGTCTTTGAAGATATTTTTGGCAAAATCTTGAAGGTTTGAATAGCAACATCCTATTATTGGGATGACCAGGTGGCAAACTCTTCTTTCAACTGAACCCAGTAGGGAAGCAAGCTTTTAAATTGCCAAGTCGTATCCAGTATCATCCAGAAATAAACCAGACTGACTGACTGACTGGCATTTGGTTGTTTGAGATTCTCAACGAAATGAATGGAGGAGAGGAATCCTCATTAATTTTAATCAAGAGTCTGCCAAGTTAAGGTTACATATTTGGACTAACTCTGCAAATTTTTGTTTAACCTGATCGATTTCTTTCATAATGGCCACAAGGCTCTACCCTCTACCGCGATACAAAAAATATTCGCTCTCTCAAGTCGTTTTAGGTTATCTCTGAGCCACCATACCGTACCCGTAGACGTAGCATTTGACAAGATATTAGACATCAAATTTTGACAAACTACTTCCGGGCAAACATTCCAACGATTAGATGTCTGGTCTGGCTGGTGCACTCCACACCTGAGTAGCCTCCGTCCGACTCTGACCACCGTACAGATTACATGATTGCCAGTTGACTTTTATTATTGAAATTGAAAGGACGTTAAGTTCAGCCATTCCAAATTTGCATACAATAAACCCTTCATCCCTGTAATTAAACGTGTTTCCTTGACCCTCTCAACTAATTTGTCAGGTTGTTGAACTTTTTTGGAGTCCGTCAAGTCCGGAATTGTATGGTGTGTTGTCTACAAGTACGTACGTACGTGTGATGGACTTCTGTAATAAAAACCGTGTTGTTACACGTAATATAATATAATGGTGATGGTGGTAGTGGTGGCTCTTACCTTGGCCAAAAACAAATCAAACTTACATCCGCTGATCCGCCCACCTTGGCCCTGAGTCCTAGTCTACTGAGCCCAGCCCTGCCCAACCTGTTTTGTGATTATGCTTATTTTTTTTCATTTCATTCTTTTTCCATGTGCAATTTATGCAATGCAAGTGCTTGGATGACATGACATGTCCGTCTGGGCAGGCATTGGGCACAACTAACCACCATCACCACCGTGCAGACTTAAAACGACGTGTTAGCAGTTGAACTGTCTAGACTAGACAATTACACCGATGAGACTATTAACTCCTAGCCTAGCTCGGTGAATACGTTGCATAATAGTTTCAATTTTGAACCCATTGTTCACCATGTAGCCGCAATTAATTAATAATTTCAGAGCAGAGCTTTTATGAGGATGGACGGACTATCGACGATCGTTGTGACGGTCGTCGGTCATCAGTCAACCACTTGAAAGCCCAAAGATTACAGTAAATCAGTATCGGTAAAACGGCCAATTGGCACTGGCAGCCGAGTCAGAGTCTGCGGCGTCTTTGGCCTGCTAATCAACTCGTGGTTCATTTGTCTGAAAATATCTTGGCCGCTTTGGTAAAAATGGAATCGAATTTTAACTCCTTGATAGGGAAATGCGCTGGAAATTTACCAGCACATTTTGCAATTATTTTTGTGCATTTTAGCGGTTCTTTGAAAAATTATACGAACTTTGTGAACCCCTGCGCACAGCTGTGCCCAAAACAGGTTGATAAATGCTTTATATTTATGTTTATGACTAGAAGTACTAGTACTAGTAATGGGATGCATTTTAATTTTAATTTTTTGTCCACGTGTAATTGATTAGTCAAACCAATTCAAATGCTAAGATAGCCTTAGTGAAACCAAATGTGCAGCTTTGGTTTAGATAATTTGCTGTTTGTCTGAGAATGTAAAATTGCACTTGCAATTTTTTGGCAGTGACCTCCAATCCATTTAGTACGTGTATTAATTTTAATTAAAAAACTCAATTGCAAATAACTGCTCTGCCCTGCTGCAATTGAGCAGGGCAGAAGACGTCTGGGGCGGTGCAAACTGCAGGTTATGATTGCTCTTATCTGAATTTTAATGTCTGGTCAATTTTTATCAATACAAATATTGATGGCTCAAAGGTGGATTCACTATTCTAATACTTGAAAAATGAAACTACAGGGTCGCAGCTAGGGTAGGATCACGTCATCTTTGCAATTTACAATCATGCAAGTCATAAGCTTTGAGCTTTGGTGTGATTTTTGAATTAGAAGTAACAAAAAAGTAAGGGTAGGGTATGATTTATAAGTTCTCCTTAATGTTAAATGGGTTTTGAACTTGAACTCATTTCTTTTGTGAAATGAATATTTGATTACAGACAGCAAAAAAGGTGTAGTGAAGTCTCAATGCAGTGCAAAAGTCACTTCTGGACCAAGCACATGATAATAGAGTCCCATCAGTCCCGTCCCACAGCGCTTTGGGACTTTCCTTTAGGGAAAGTTTCAAAAAACGCAGGAATTGACTGTGGACGGTGAAACATTTGTTCACGTCTTCATTCTTACATTCGAATGATTAACTTGACTTTTTTTAATTATTTGCAATCAGAACGTTGCTACGAAATCGTTGTATGCAATGACCCATGACGTGTGCTGATTGTTTAGAAATCTACATGGTGACTCAGGGTAGTGTTATTTCGCAACTCTGCTAAATCTGGCGAATGACGCGGGCATAATTCAGTCAAATCGCATTTCGCGACTTTAAGTTACAATTGTTGCCAATTCCCACCTTCACTTGTTACTGCATCGGTATTTTTTTGTATTGAAGTTTGATTGATTTGCTTGAACGCTTTGAACATCCAGCGTGACTTTCAATTATTGTTTCGACTAAAAAATAAGTCCAATGAGATAAGGAGTTTTAATAATTATTAAAAATTTCTGAAATCTTCTGAAGAAGTAATTAAAGTCCTATTCCGCTTCTGAACAATTTGTATTTATTGCATGATAAATTAGTCAAGCAATTCCTGCACTGCAAAACCTTTGGGTTTTTGACATTTGTAGACCGGGACGACCAGTACAACCGTACATTAGAAGATTCGTGACGTATCCTTTCATCGTAAGCATTGCGTATTGTTTTTATTTTAATTTGACAGGAACCACCTACGTGCTGTGCTAAGCTAACGTCACCTTAACTTTGACGTTTAGTGCAGTACAAACTCACAATGCTTTTCGCTCAGCTTTTCTAGCCAAGTCATTGTTTCGAGGAATTGAATTAGCATTAAAACTACATTTATTTGTGTAATTGATCGGACGCGACTAGTGCATGCAAGCATGCAACGTGCAAGCAGTTATAGCACAAACGACATCCCTCGTCCGCATACCATTCACTCATCTTCTTCCTCCTTCAATGAGAAATTGAGGAATTCAGGATGTCTACTGTCCTACGTGTGAATTGCGATTTTTTTTGCAGTTTTGCAGGTGCCCAATATTCTTTTTTGTGACGTGACGTGTCTGTCTGTCTGTCTCTCTTTTACTCTATCGCGATTGCAATTGCAATGCAATTCACGAGAATAATTTACTTTACTAGATACATGGAATTTTTAGGTAGGTGCCACACGAATGATTTATTTTATGTTATCCAATCTCCTCCTACAAAAACTTCAACTTCAACTTCGTAAGTCTTTTTACACTTTGTTTGAATCTCCTTGCTTGCACTCATTGTGCCTTACGTTGTACGTACTTTTGGAAGAAATTTTAAGCATTGCATTAGTGTAGTGACTCGATGTGAATGCTGTAATGGAATTTTAATGCAGTTGGACGATGATTGAAAATCAAAGTTTCTCACGTAGGTGGAAGTTGCGGTTAGTGAATAGTGACGACGTCTACTTACTACGTACTACTTTACCTTATTGGTAATCATCGAAAGTCTTATTCTTATCGAGACTTGCCAGACTTACTTGCCCAGCACAGCACAAGGCCATAAGTTAGTTCTCTTAAGTCGACTTTGACTCTTACTAAAATTCCAAATGCACTGGCACTGATTGAGAAGAAGTTGGATGGTTTGACAATTTGACATTGACTGGCTGGCTGGCTTATATTGGCAACTAAAATGAACTCTGAAAAGCGATGGCGAATGATGCAGATTTTATGCAGATTTCTAGTGATGTGATGCAGTTGGCTGAGCTCTCAACTAAAAAAACACTTTGCATTTAGCGATTTAGCCAGGCTTGTGGCTGTATGGCCTCCAAATTTTGAAACCTCATACATGTACATTGGACATGAAAGTACAGTAAGTAGCCTGGTTAAAGTCTAGACTAAACAGCCATGTACATGTACAATGTAAGTAGAATGACGCAAATGTGAATTTGTGAATTGCACTCGACTGCATCTGCAATGGCTAAAAGTATAAAAGTGAGGCGTAAAAGATACCCTTGGGTTTCTTGTTCAATGACTCAAGTAGAAATAGCCTGCCTGTTCATTATGCAGAGCCTGTTGCAAAAATTTATTGATGTGCAAAAAAAATGCACTCACTCAAGAACAAGATTGTTTCAAGACTTCGCACGAGTCACGAGTCTTCGAAAAAATGCATTGCATTCATTCTCTAGTTTGGAAGTTTGGAGCATAATTTGTAGCGTCGTAAGTAAGACATATAAAAAAATTAAACTAGTATTCTGCTGGACGCATCTTTAAGTTTAGAGCTAATCACAAGTATTAGGGATGGTCAAATTTAGTTTTTATGGAAATAACACTATACACTAATCTAAGCCTAGATTTTTTGGACCGAGAGAAATTTTTTATAAAGTTACGCGTAACTCATTTGAAGATATTTTTGTTGCCATTTCTTTTCGGCTTCCGTTCCACTTTGGATCAGAATATTTGATTCGTCCCTCACAGACCGTAAATGTGCCAATAATTTGGGCAAATACAATTTATAAATAAATTTCCAAATACTCAGTCAGTCGGTGTGTCATGTCGGTCGTGTCATCTCATCAGTGTGTGGGAGTGTCACTCTATTCCTGCCCCTGGAAACAAAAACAAAAACAAATTAGTCTACCTTGACTTGACGGGACAGAAACAATCGAGATTTTCTCATCTTAACATTTGGAAAATTTTAAAAATAAACTATTTTGACAAATTGTTAGACGCGAACGAGAACGCGACGGCGGCGGCAGACGACATTCGATCGAATCTCGTTCAAAGCATGCCAAAAAACCAAAGTATGTAAAAAGAAAGAAATTTGCCAGCCCGGTTCTTTATCGCGTTGACAGTTTAGAAAAAAAGTGAGAAATTTCTCATCTTCTCGTTCTCGTAACTCGTACTTACTTGACTTGATGCATATTTAATTTTCGATTGCAAAAAAATGTATCTGAGCGGCCATTTTTATCCCATTCATTCGACTCATACTATCGAGCAACTAAATATGTACTATTGGCACGCGCCATACAATTAAAATGACATAATTTGGTTCACAGCTTGCTAGTTAGCTTTGGTTTGGCTCACTTTAACGTTCTATTACGGATTTTTATCTGGCGAGTGACACGACATTAGTCACTCTGTCTGTGTAGACAAAATTAGTCATAAAATTCATATCGCATTCGCCGCATTCACCAAAAATGCACTGCATTGGGTTAGTCTGGTTCTACGTACAATGTCCAGTCTAGTTAGTCCGTCTAGACCGGACACACTCGACCAATACCGTAGCGTTTATATATAATGTATGATTTTGCAAATACAAATATTGCAAAATATACAATGTACGTAGTACGTAGTACTTAGTCGTAGTCGTAGTAGAAGAGTTTGTCGAGTGCAAGGTGAATTTTGGCCTTTCTTTCAGACTTGTGACTATGTAGTCCTTCGTTTCGTAGCCAGACAGACCGTCCCATTTCCCAAGCATGCCTTGTCATGCCATGCATGAGGCTGCTGTTCAAGTGCGAAAAGAAAAGGGTTAAATTTGACAACACTTCGTCTGGCTAGACTTGAACTAGACTCAACCGGCACATTAAAAGTCTGTCTCCCCATCCTCAACCAACTACTCCTCACTCATAATGTTGTACAATGTTTGCCTTTACAACATTCGCGTACAACATTGTATGTATGTTGTTGGCAAGCGGGGCTAACCATCAAATATGTACGTTTGAGGTGGATCAGGTGGGTTTTGCAAAATCTTTTGCGAATTTTATTCCTGAGGGAATCCCTACCAGGTGTGAAGAATAGAGAGTGCAAAATCGTCTGGTTGAATGTGCACTGTATAGTTTATGGATTCCCCTTCCCATGTCTGGAATCAAGTACAGCGAGAGAGAGAGTTGCCGAATCGAATCTTGAGGAACCAGAGAATGGAGCAGACACGCTAAAGCTAGACGCTAGTAGCGAAATTGCGAATCTAATAAAATATTGCACTAATTGCACATGCAGTGCAAACAGAGTCTACGGAGAGAAGAGCTTAAATGTAAAATTATGTCTGAGTTCGTTTTTGTAAGAATAATAGGCTAAACTCCGACTCTGGTGGTCATCGTAAATAATTTTTTAATGAATCCCCACAATCTCTCGGCCACTCGTTTTTGTTTTAGGTCATTAAGGATTTTTGAATACTTATGAATAATTAAAAATTATTAGTCGTAATTTTTGTCGTGTGTGTTTCGTGCATTGTATGTGTTTGTGCCATGTCAATTGTAAATAATGGTATTGTGGTGTGGTCTAGGGTCTAGCCACACCAGCAAGCAAGATTCATTCCATTGTGGTCCTACATAGTCCTAAGCACGCAATTCTCCGACTTCATACTTTCATAGCCAGTCGAAATTAATTATTGACAGGGCTTACATGTTTATGACTCCATGATTGGAAGTAATGAATTGGGAGGTTTTTGTAGTTAATGTGATTTTTATTCAAATTCTCTGCCAGTCATTTTGCTTTAACGTTTGGATAAGGGAATAGAATTGTATGCATAAGTTTAATAAGTAAGGTTTGAAATTTGTGGTGGCTCTCGTTGATTTAGCTTAAGATATGCTGAGGATTTTGAATGCTTAATCAGTGACGACCAGATATGCTAGACTAGACAGGTGAGGTAATAGAAGATTCGTGGAAATGAACAATGACCGAATTTGAAAATTTGCACTTGAATCGTTTGGCAAATTCTTATAGACTATTCCAGCAAATCCGTGAGATACTCTCACTCGGAGCTATAAGGATAACAAATAAAATGTCAATTAAAACGAAATGCAATACTTCCAAAATTTAACGGCACTAGAATCTTGTTGAGTTAAATTCGAGCACTAAATTGTTGTGCGACTGAGTCGGGTTCTGATCGGATTCCGAATCTGGACTGACTAAATTGACATTGACCAAAATTCTGCCGATTCCACTAATCCTACATGTAGCTAGCTACTCCTAATTTGACATTATTTGACCTGGCACGACCACGACCGATATCCGATACCATGTCTCTCAACCCTGCGAATTCATTTCATATTGTTTACATTATTTTGTTCATTCATTCGTTTGTTTAGTCCTATTTTTGCACTACAGACTACAGTTCATTCATGAATGAGTGAAAACGACAACTAAAAAAGCACTTGAAAAAAATCTATCTCTCAAAATACAAGTCTAGACATAATCTACCTCACCACTAAATCCATAAGCTTCCTCAATTTCCCGTGCTGCATGCAGTGCTCCGATCGGGTTCGGGATATCCCGTCCCGTCCCGATCGGGATCGGGTTCGGGACGGTTCGGGATGCGAAAT
>JAQGCM010001375.1:0-15623 GCA_034699705.1 Hymenaphorura dentifera | reverse complement strand
TACTAATGCAATGCGATGCTATTTTTTTAGACGGGCCTAAGAAAAACCCGTGCGTAGCACGGGTGAATTGCTAGTAAAATATTAAAGCCCCTTGTTGTTCAATAATTGAAATAATGAATAATATAGAATACATAATAATAATAATAAAATTTGGAGATAACACTACACAGCTAGCTGTATTATCTTATCTTGCTGTATACCTACTATGCTAATCTATTATCTTGCTGTATATCTGAAATGTTATTTTTGTAAGGAATCTATTTTGGTTTCACGTTTTGTTATGTGAAATCGGTTGACAGTTAACTAAAGTGAAATGAAATTGAGTGGTCGGAAGAGGAATAAAAATTACGACTGCATATCTTTAGTTTAGACCAACTGGTAGTTTTATTATGTTAGCATATCATATTTGAGTTGATGCACAAGTGTTTTTTCTAGCGTCTAACGATTTGATTGCCTATTGGAAAGATATTTCGCCGTTTGAATTCATTTTACGAGGTTTGTCGAGTATTTGTTTTGACATTGTCTAGACCAAAGGCTTGGTTCTCAATCTCATTCATCCTGCGATATATTTTACTCTTTGAGTCTACGTAGCATGTTTTTGGAAATAAAAATACAAAAGTAGGAATAATTTAATCAGCGTGATTCATCCCAATGAATCAGATTAACACACGGTTGCAGTTGGGCGGATCATTGGATATGTTCTGCACAAGAGATCGAGTGCGTACTGCGTACTATTGTGCGGCACAACGTAACTAGATTGACGAAACTAATCGGGTTTATATCAAATCTGGTTCTTCAATGTCTGGTCAATCATGTGGCTGTTAGTAATAGACATGAATCAAACACCAGAGATAAGAATAAGTAGCTCTTAAGTTGAGTATCAGCTAACTGGAAAGCTCATTTGTTGGATTTCATTTTACGTGTGATTTATTTTGTGATACCTGTCCGCAACAGCTAGAGGCAACTTTGACGGTAATGGGCTACTAGTTCGTAGGGTTTTAAATTATTCTCCTAAATTTGTTTTGAAATTAATTTGTGGTTTTCCAATCATATTTTTCAGTGAATATCAGCCTGAAGACTTCCAAATAAGGAGAAATTCAAGATGTCTTCAGCCTTAGAGAGCTTTTTCAACTTTATCTTCTGGCTCGTGGTTTTGGTTGTGATCTCAATAATTGTTGCTCTACTCTGTTTTCCGTTCTTTATTTTCTTCAGTGTTTTGTCCTCTTGCTTCAACGGTCTTCAAGGAGTTGCGGATATGTTACTATCAGGAGTCAAGTTCCCTGCCAAATGTGCTCATAATATGGTGGAACGCCGATCCTACAACGCTCTCTGATTTTGGTCAACTCAAAAAGCAATTATAGTGAGATCTCTTTTCATCACCATTATAGCAAGTAACATCTAGTGCCCACGTCACGTCACGTCGCGTTTGCTAGTTTGGTTAATGTTTAACAAGTAATTTGAGCAATTACAACGTGTTATATTTTGTTCGCGCACGCCTTGTTCATCGCCGTGTCAACAATTAGTTCGACGGAATTTATTTGGAGTTGAATATGAAATAAGTTTCTACAAATCTCAAAATTATATTTGACGCTCATTCCGTTACAAATTGACAACTTGAAAAATAAAGTTTGCAGTCTTGGCACGGCTTGCATTTGTGAAGCATTACTTTAATTGGCATGCGTTATGGATTTCTTTTATTATGGCACAAAACTAGATTCCAAGTCCTAAAACAATAGGGATAGGCAAATTTGTGAAAATTGCGTGCTCCAAATTACAATGAAACATCCAGGCCAGGATGTAGATGTAATCACGCCCTAGTTTTTGACTAGCTTCCCTTTTCGAATTCTTTTCAGAAACATAAAAATCCGTATTCGTGCGGTTGGTTGGCTGGCAGCAATACCCCAAAATAAAATACAATGAATAAGAATAAGACATGCAACTTATTGGTTGGCCTTGACATTCGTGAAATCCTTATGCAATATCAATCACGCACACATGCATCTTTACTTTAAAATAATATGGATTTGTCGCTTTGGCGTGTGAATTTCCACGGTCACTTGATTAGGAGTTTCATCTTCGAACTACTTTAGAGTTTCGGCCTGCTGTAGATGTGTTATGTCATAAGTCCAGGCTTTACTCTTGCCTTTCATGCAAATTGTCGAACAACTAAATTGACTTTGCACGATTTCAGAGGCCAAGCTAAAGCTTCCAGTGAAACTCGGAGAAACATATGTACACTGGCATAATATTAGAGTATGGAATTGAACCAATCATATCAAAATGAAAAATATCAATTAATCGTAAGAAATCATAACTTCATAACTGGCAACTACCACTACTACCACATTTGAGGCAGGAGTATTTGGAATTTCATTTCAAGGGGGTTAGAATAGGATATCTGGGCGCCGAGCTGAGATTATGGTTAATCGTGATCGTAGTTGCGGTTCCGGTCAGCGATAATCAATCCTTTGTTGTGGTCGATTGTGCGCTAACTGAAAAGAGATCTTTGCAAATTGGGATTGAAAATTCGCACAATACTTGTTGCTGTGCTATTTTTAGGCTTACACATTGTGGAGAGCATGATGTTATTTCAGATTAATGTTTTCTAGCAGTAATCTAACATTTTTAAGCAATTGTGCGTGCACGTGAGAATTGTAACTAATAGATGTGCTCTGACGACTGGTGATTTGCACTCAATTTATTTTAAATTCGGTGAACCGGATGATGGAACTAGTCTCTGATGTGGTATCATGAGCTTAAATTTTTTAATCCCTCTCCATTTAGCAAGCTTTTAGCATATCTAAGAATTACGCCAAGAAAATAGCTTGTAAATGTGAGCTAAAATAATGCGAAGTGAAAACCACATTATCTTTATTGCCAAGCTCAAGTAACCAAAACACCGATTTGCCTGAAGGACTCCAATGGGTCTGAGTGAGTTTGACGTATGAGAATTAAGTAACGTAAGACAAATACCATTCACAGTATTAGACTAAAACTTAATTAGCGCGTCTTAATTTTAATTTGCACACAAATTATAATTCGCTGTAATCTGTTTCGGCACTCGTTTGTAAAAACGTAAGCTGAGGAAATTTTCCCAACCGGATATTCGGAAAGCACAGCAACCATGCACTCGTCGCTCATTTGTGCTAAAAATATATAATTTTAAATTTAAAACCTGTTAACTTGAGTAAATTAGTTGTTCCGACCGGCAGCCCCTACTTATTGTTAGGTACAACATTGAGTTTGAATGATTTGACATTCGAGCACACTTTTTGAGCAGATGCTCTTATTGTAATTATATTGTTTGCTTTGTTCATGCCAAGTACTGAGGTATAAAAACTGTATGCAAATACCAACACCAATACCAAATGCTAGACCTCTAAGTTTCCCCTTGGACAAAAATTGCGTCCAGGATAAACCAACCCAGGGATTCAGTAAATCCAAAGATTTAAAAGAGATAGACTGGAAGAATTTTAGTTCAAGTCGTTCTTCTGGATTTGGGTTGAAAGCGTCAAGCTACAAGAAATTTTTGCACGTGCAATTTTGTACACATCCTGTGGAAATACAGTGGGAATTGCGTGTAGATAATAAGGTCCGTGGTGTTTTTATAGCCTTTTTCATTATTCTCTGCATTTTGTAATCCGACTTGTACCTGTGCTGTAAATTGCATTGATTTTGGTGCAGGGACACAATGACCAATCCAAAATATACGGTGGATATGACCGAGCTCACGACGACAAAGTTAGATGACAATGCAGGGAAGGAATCCGATCCTTCAGAAAATTTTACAAACGGGAAACCATACCGGAAACACGGCGAAGACCAAATATTTTATTCTCCTAACCAAAACCACAAAAGAAATTTCCTTCCGCTGCCAGATTACTCCCAAAATTTGAACCGAGCCCACAGTGTTTCATCTCAAAAAATAATTCTGCAAGAAATTGAAACGGAAGATGCTGATGATTTGTATCCAAATTCTATTCATCGCTCTAATGGTTTTCCCAAGCGACAATCGAGCTTTGACAATTTGAGTAACATCATCGGAATCGGAGATATCTGTGGGAACAAAAGATTAGTCAACATGTTAATGGCAGAATTTATCGGAACTTTATTCCTAGTCCTGATTGGGTGCGGATCTTGTATTTCTGGATGGAAAGAAACATATGCTCCATCCATGGTCCAAATTGCCCTAGCATTTGGGATTACTGTAGCCACCATGGCCCAAGTAAGTCAAAATCCGTTTATTTGCAACAATGCGCAATGGCACAGGTGGGAATTTTATTCACCTTGCATAATATGTCGCAACATGCAGATTTGGTTCAAATTAAACTCCAAATTAAATTAAAATGGATCTTGCGGTATGCCACATGTCTCCAGCTTTTAAATTTGCTTTACAAAAATATTGCATTTCAATGCCAACAACAGTTTTGTCACGCAATTTTAATTTTCTCTCACAATTATTTCTTTACAGAATTTCCCCAATAATAAAAAAGCGACCAGGTTGTTTATATTATACGAAAGACATGACATTTGTCAGATGCTGTTTAGCAAGAATTTGTTGTTGAGAAGAGAACGTACAAGACATTTATAATGAATTTCAGGCCATCGGCCATGTGAGTGGGTGTCACGTCAATCCAGCTGTTACTGTCGGCCTCGTTGCTTTTGGAAAATGCAGTTTTCTGAAGGGAATTTTCTACATAATCGCACAGTGCTTGGGTGCTATAAGTGGATCTGCAATTCTTCAGGTGATTGACATTTCTCATTTCACAGGAGACATCTTAGAAATTGCTGAAGCTGAGCTTTATTCATATTCTCATAACTCATCTAGCGTTCCTGTTGTGAAGATTGTGCTTACACAAGAATTTTGAATAATCCGTTGGGTTCATTTTATTTTCAAGGCTATTACTCCTGTAGAACTTCAAGGCAATTTGGGAATGACCGTTATAAGCCCAAAATTGACTCCAGTGCAGGGACTCTTCGTCGAAGCTTTGATAACCTTCGTCCTCGTGATCACAGTTTGTGGTGTGTGTGACAATTTAAGGAGTGACATCAAAGGCTCAGCACCACTGGCTATTGGGCTGTCCATCACCGTTTCCCATTTGATGGCGGTAATTGAATTAATTTGCATTAATTTCCATCTCCGGAAAGAGCTTTGTAGTAATTAGTAATTAATATTTATGCAGATTCAGTACACCGGATCCAGCATGAATCCTGCAAGGACTCTTGGACCCGCTGTGATTACAAACACATGGCAAAATCACTGGGTGAGTCAATTAGTTTTTATTGGATTAGTTTACAAGTTGTAAACAGGATGGACAATTTTATTTAAAATTTAATCCGAGAACCAAAAGTGTTTACATTTCCGGTGAGGATTGACCAACTTTGAAACTCGCATGATAAAATAGCAGAATTGGTTCCCAAGTTCGATGTACAATTTTAAAAGCTGTACTTTGTGATGCTTGTTTTGCGTGTTCAATGTCAATGAAGATTCTGCAATGCAATGTAAATTCTTCTCCTCAAATATTAACTGTAGGGCCACGCTCATGCTGGTGTAGCTTTCGCATGTGTAGTTAATTTCACTCTGGTTAATTACGAACATTATTTCTTCGAACTTTGCACATGATTGTACTGGAATTTGTGTGTGTTGGTTCAAAAATGGAATGAAAATATCGTGCAATATTTTTATTCTTGACAGGTTTACTGGGCAGGTCCACTTTTAGGTGGCTTCACTGCCGGCTTCTTGTACCAGATTGGATTTAAGGAAATGGAACCTGAGAAGGACACTAATACGAAAATGTGATTAAAATATTCAGTGTTCATCTAGAACCTAAAGCGAATATAATGACAATGAGCAACAGAAACTGCTTTGCTGTCAATCAAATATCAGGGAGATCAGTTTGGATATTTCGATATTCGTACTTTGTACAGCAAAATTACAGTTTGGCTAAATCTAAGAGTATGGTGGGACTGGGATTATAACATTTAGGTCATTCAGTATTTCTTCGCACATTACATTTTCGTCTTCGGTAAGAATTTCGTGTACTGCTAGAATTCGAGGATTTTGGAGTGCATTTGTGTGTTTTATGCAACCGCAGGGGTGTCACGTTTTATGCAAATATTCAAGTTGAAGGGTAGGATAGGAACTAGTAAGCAGACTGGGTAGAGATTTCAGAATATTTACTTAAAAGTTCTTTCAAAAATTATTATAACCATGGTGCACAACCATCGACCAGCACATAAGGATGACGTCTCTCAGGTAGTGTTATGGTTTAGTTTAAACTAATGAATAATTTCACACCATGCAAGTGTGAAATATAAATGCTCGCAATGTGTTGGTGCAGCTCAATGTTTGCGTTTTGCAGAACTAGTTTAGCGGGTCGTGTTGTTTTTTATCAATATTCACAATTTCATGTCTTGGAAAAAAATTGACAATGACACTCAGAAATGTATCAACGTCTGTAATTATTAGAATTAATTAAGATTGCAATTTTAGAGTGTTTCTCTTAACTGCTAATTTAGTCGACGGCCGTGAAAGAAATTATTCTACTGACAGCTAAGATCGGAAGAAAAAATTCTAAGAATTCGAGCGAGTCAGTCGACCTGTGTCTTATTCATGATACAATAGTGATGTGTTGTAAAATTACTTCTTTCGAATTTTAAGACGTCGTCACTTTAAATAGTCATTCCAGCAGTGAGTATTTCCACGCTATGTTGTTCGACGCGTCCCTAGAATTTCTTATTTACTTTTAAAGAACTAGGCAAATTTGATAAGAGTATGAATTCTAGCACGGGAAGTAAAACTCCTTGCTAGGTCAATTTACTCGGACCCTTTAGTTGAATTTAAAGTTATGTAGTTTTTAGATGTCAAAAATCAAAATATTATTCGTTACGTTGCTTAGATTATATATTTGTATTTCTTGTATAGTTGCGGATCTCTCGCGAAAGCATGGTATTTCATTCCTAACTCTAGTTGTGACTGTCATTGCGAAAATGATTAGTCATGTTACACGTAATAAATAATTGTCATCAAATAATTAAGAAAAGTTTAGTGTAACATTTTTCTGGTTTAAGGTTTTGGGTAGAGTATCCGGCTTAGTAAATTCGGATACGGAAATGTAATTCTTATTGCGATGGGTGAATCAGGACGTAAAGTTTTCATGACAAATGACCGCAGGTCTAGCTGCTTCGATGTATTACTGTGTGAATTAATTTGTCTCATTAGTACAACTAAAATTTTGTGTGAAATAAAAGTACAAAATATTACAAAAGTGCGATCAGATTTGACCAGCTTTATTCTAAATTTGCCAAGAGTTTCAGGAAAAGGTGGCTAAATTCAGCTATTCTGTTTCCGGTCTTCACGCACTTATCACATTTCGAATGCTGGAGGTGAAAACGTGGTAAAATTTGTCTGGCTCTGATTTTACAAACTGTTTGGTATTCATCATATCTGCCCGATGAAATTGGAGTTGACTTTTGAGGAAAACCCATATTTGTATTTTGGGTTGGTATGCAGTACGCAATCTACAATTTAATGCTCAGTTTTTCTGGTCTTCAAGACGTCCGCCCGCAATTTCTGACAGCCAAACCTCATTCTTCCTTCCTTGAATTTATAATTTATTCGCGCACCAATCAGTTTCAAAATCCTGTTGTGGTCGAGCAGCTGAATTTTAAATAGATTTATGTAATCAGTTACCCGAAGCCATAATACTTTTTGTGATACCTTAAATACCGGTTATACATTATTTAGGTGCTAAATATTGTTTCGCTTGAATCCAAGGCAAGGCTAGCGTCTAGCGTCCATCCCAACTTTCCAAACACTAGACATCCTTCGCCTTCGGTTAGTCATGAACTTCAGTTGCTGAGAAATTTTATTTTTCATTTAATTGCCAAGGACCAATAATTATTTTTGATGAATGTCAGTCACCAGTCGCTGTCACAGGTGCGCTTCCATTGCAATTTGTGTCATACTTAAAACTGTTGACTCAACAAATTGGCTTGAACTTCACCTGAACGCAATAGGCAAGCATTCGTCTTAAGATTTCGTCAACAATTTAACCTTTACATAATTTAGAGTCGATACAACATGCAACAACACCTCCAAGTGAAATACAAAAGATTAAGTCCATTAATGAGGTAACGTTGGGGTCAATAAAGTAGAATATGATGAGTATTGCTCGTCTTCCATTGAATTGCTGACGCGAAGCGAAGCTTAAAAGTGTTTTGTGAAACACTCTTGGCAATCTTCTCTTAAATTTGATCTGCACTCACTCCAGGAAGCTGTCGACAGAGCATAAAAATTGCGGATGTCACAATTACATTTTGCCTGCTCCTGTCAGTCCATACGTAATGGTGATGCAACGCATTTGGAAATTTTTGTAAAAATAAAAGCCACAGCCACATGGATTATCTTCGTAAACAATCAAAAACCTCGTAAGGTTACATGCGGTTCGGTGCAAAAGTTTCGAATAAAAGACATCTGTTTATCCAATACAGAAAAGCAGAGCGTGACATGTCACAAGTCCTACCGCTGTCTCTCTTGTCAGTGAAAAGCGTCCCATGCGAACAAAAATCACTGATTTGATCGCCTGCGCCTCGTAAAATTTTGAAGAATAGCTAGAACAAGAATAACAGAATAGAAAATTTTGTAGCAACATCAGCAATTACAAAAGATTGCGTCGCAATAAAAATTGACGAACTTTGTTTTATAGCGTGATCAACAGAAATAAATGTGTAATGCCAGTACTAAATCTTATTGAGTATAGTAAAAACACTAGCATTGCAATATTGCAAAATTCAAATTCCAAATAAATGACGCGTTCCAAACTATAAAATTCCAGCTTGATTAGCTACTAATTCGTACGATGCGAAACAATCTCAGCATTTAGAATTAATTGGCTTCCTATCTTGCAGCTTGCAATTGTTATTAACTTGGATAAAAATATAGCACTAAAGTGTAGTTTTACAAATAACTTCCAATTTCGGCACCTCGGTGTCCACACTCTAAGTTACTTTTGGATACTTGCCACTGGATTTTACTCTAGACCTACTAGAGTACCTACTCTAGACCTACTGAGGTCAATTGTTGCATCGAGCAATGAGTCAAACTTGACTTTACCAAACAAAACTTTTAGTGTAGAAACAGTAGTGCATTAAATTCTTTCTAGCTTTCATTGTCGTCATTTGCTACGTGGGAACATGAAAAAAATTTGTCATCCCGTGGAGCTTAATTTCGATTTTATAGAATTGCGTGTTGTCTGTTCTCAAAAACACTTTTTATTGTCACCCAGGAGTATCCATTATGATATGGAGAATCTGAATAATTCACTAGTTGCTGGTTGGTACTGGGTGGCGATACGGTAGAAACAGGCACCCAGCGACGAAATTATTTTGGGCACTTTGCAGCGATTAGTTCTTCAATCCGTGACACGTTACAATACAATTCCATGCAATGACAATCCAACATTAAACAAGCTTGCGATTGCGAATTGAGAATCGAAAACTTGGCGTCCCCACGGCCATGCATGCCTGACAGTTCACATTGCATGAAATGAACTGCTGGTCTGGGTTGACTCTGAAGCCATAAAATCTACTGTGTTCCGATATATTGCAGAAGTTAGCTAGTTCCCCGAGCCGTCGTTCCATTCCAAGAACCCTTTGGCTTGGACCTGAACTTAGTTTCGCATTCATGTATATAAACTACTTCTGGTTCAACTTCTCGCACCCATTTAATTACTGAACAACTTGCTTCCAGTTCGATCGGTCAGAAGGAGAAAGTTTGTCCGGAACAATCACTTTTAATTTCTGCAGACTTGTTCTCAAAGTCAGAGCAGCAGTTAGACAAGAAATATATTAAAAAATGGGCAAAAAAGTTGACGATATTTTCGGGTTGTCCGAAGTGAAAGAAAGTCGAGCTGGACTTTTCAAAGCTCTTGTAGCTGAATTAATTGGGACCCTTCTCCTCGTATTTTTCGGTTGCGGAGCTGCTGAAGTGGGGTCACGGCATTTAAAAGCGCAACAACTCCTATTTACAACTGCGGATGGAAAAACTGAGTGGAGAGAGGCAACGATTTTGACCAGTGCTTTCATTACTCAAGTATCACTGGCCTTTGGGCTCGTCGTTGCTGCAGTGGCACAGGTTGGTAGCCAATGTTTTACGTTTTTCTTGTTAAGTTATCACAAGAAATAACTTTTGCTCTGGATATTTCAAAAAATACAACAGAAAAACATAGCATACACAGTTCATGAAACTGAATAGTTTTGATGCATCAGAGGAACCGGAAAACTCTAGTGTAATTCGAGTTGAGTGATTCTCAAGATATGCAAATTCCATTAGCCTACAGTTTCTAGATTGTCATTTGTTTAAATAAGAAACAGGAGAAAAAATGCCAGTGACTGCGTCTTGTTATGAATTATGAGGAGTTGAAAGCATTTTGTTCTTTGGAAGTATTATTGCTGGGCAAACACTAGACCGCACCAGAGTGTGAGAGCCTGTTTAAATAACACTTGTTCTTGACGCCAGGCTCTTGGCAGCAATATTGTGTGTCGATAACCAATTAGTACTGCGTGCTTTGTTGACACAAATGTATAGTAACCACGTCCATGAAAGTCACTATTCCAATTATTACTAGCGAGCCGCCGCAATTCGAAATTGAAAATTTGAATTGAAGGTCAATTTTAAGCTTCACATAAATTTCGTTTCCTGCATTTTGAACATTCCAAGTTTACAAGTTAAATTGCACAATTAATATTGTCCCCAAAATGCCAGGGTAGGGATTTGAAACCAGCTTACTAAATGGAATGCAAACCATTACGATTAATCCAGAGCGTACAAACTACAAAGCGGTACAACAACCCACAAATTCATGTACGTTCAAATACGTTTATGTATGGGTGTAAAAATAAACTAGACGCAAACATATCGATAAAAAATATTTCGCGGAGGACTGCCGACAGTGAGCTTTACGAGCGAATGTTTTGCATGCTGTAAAATCTATTGTGGGTAGTTTGTGGCATCGTTAATGATAAATTGAATTACCATTAGATTAGTGTAGTGTCCAGCACTTTGCCTCTAAAGGGGAAGTTTGCCTCATCAAATTGCTAGGATGGAAACTTGGTTGGTAGCGTATGCATATTGCATCCCGGCCCGGGCCAGCAAATGAAGCAGCAATTAATTACAACTATAATTTGCAAACCGATTGTAAATACGAAATGAAAAAATGAATGTTGAGCTGACCGAGGCGTTTAATTTCACCAAATAATTATGAATTTATTATAATGTGGTCGCCTACATGGTTTCGTTCGTACAGAATTTAAGGTGCAGAGAGTGGTATACGTAAGCTCAGAATTAATTATTTCGTCTACATTTAACCAACATTTACACCAATTATAAAATATTGCCCATTTTTGTTTCGATGTAAATGACAACTGCGATGATTTCATTCTGACGCCTCAGGTAAATTTAGAATCTCCAGGATAGCAAGAAATTAATAATGAAATATAATTAGTAATTTTACACTTAAAGTGCATTAGGTTCACTCCGTCTACTACAAGTACTAGTTCCTATTACGTTTTATTCAGTGGATTTTTCCAAAGGAATTCGCGAAGGTGTCTACTTGACAATGATGAGTTTACAAGGTAAACAGGTTCAAGTTCCTCGAATAAATCTTGTGCCGGGTGTGGTAAATACGTACTGATGGCACAACTTATTATCAATAACAAAGCTGACATGTTTTCCGCCATTTTACGCAGTAAGTCTATGATGCAATCTAATTACTGTACATAAATCAGCAGTAAACACCTGGTCAAATTGTAGGAATTCGAGGGAGTGTGGATTACGCTCAAAAATATCCCTTTGAAAAATGTGCTGGAGAATTCAATTTTTTTTGTCTATTCCGAATTGTCTTGAACCTCTCAAGACAAAAGACATCCGCAACCATAGGATTCGTATAGAAAAAATACAGAACCGCACGTAGTAAAGGAATTGACAATAATAATAATGACAATTCAGGGTGAATCTTAATTCTCATACCATGTATCCGCAAACGCTCAAAATTGCCTAGTTCTCACGTAATTAGTCTAGGAATGCATGTGCATGGGAAATCTAAGGGAATTTCACAAATGATTTTTATTTTCATTTTGCCTTGCATCGCCATTATTTTTGAGTATCAGTGGCCAAACTCTTTGCCACTTGAACATCAAGCCGAGTCTAAATTAGTTAATTGAATGAAGGAGGTGTACTTTCAACACCTTCAGATCCACTTACCCTACCCTTAAGAACAAACAAATAGTTCCCATGCAGAAGAAATTGGACAGGAATGACAGTGCGAATTACACTGAATTAATTAGAATGAAACTAAAAGGATTTTGTGAGGGTGTTTTTTAGGTGCTCCGATCGGAAACGCATGCTGATTGAGAAGGAATGTCAAGTCTCCGAGGAGACAACTTAAAGAAATTAGTCACGGTCACTGTTCCAAGTACGAAGGACTTACGAATGCCAACATGCTTTTGTTTGATTAACCTTTATTCGCATTTTTTTTACATAAGCTACTGAAGCAAATCTGTTGATCAACTAAACCAACCATGACATTTTGAACTGAATTTGAAGTTTAGTTTAATGAGGTCCGGCGAAATCAATTTTGTAGCCTCTGCAAAAAACTGGAGCATCTGGGAAAATCAATTCAATTTTAGCCTGGCAGATTTAAAGGGCATTAATGTCAATTGTAAAAAGCGTAAAACCTGGCCTGTAAATAACCATCCAACAAGCCTGTGGACGGAATGAGTCAATTAAGTCAACATTTCCGAAAGTTGTTACAGATTTACTCAAGAAAAGCTTCGATTTACGACTAAATAAAATTGAAAGGATTGCCACATTGTCGGAGTAAAAAGTACATAATATGTAATTTTGGCTGTGCTTCTGGTATGTTAATTCCACCATTCCATCACTGTTCACCAGAAGCAGAAGGAATGTTGAAATACGAAATAGAATCAAGATGTGCAAAATTCAGGATGCAAGAGCCAAGTTTTATTTATAAGCACGACACCACAGTTTCCTATTTTGTGAGTGTGTCTAATGATTAATGCCAGACAATAATGTCGTCTCCTTTATTTGACTTCCAGGCAATCGGGCATGTCAGCGGCGGTCACATCAATCCGGCTGTAAGCTTTGGCTGTGAACCTGTGATGTTTATGCGTACGGAAGTATTTTGGGACATTATGTTGACCTATGATTGTTTTATAGGTCACGCTTGGAACAATGGTTGCCGGTCAAATTAGCATTCTCAGAGGAATACTTTATATGGTGGTCCAATACATTGGTGCAATTCTCGGCGCTGGTCTCCTGAAAGTACGTGAAACTTTGCTTTGTAAATGGCGACTTCTGTATTTTATATTTTATTTGAACGATGATTATGTAAAAGAAAACCGCCTTTGTAAATGGCGAAAATTTTATTACTGTTTGAATAGCTAAGGGAATGATAATCGATTTGTAAATGGCAAAAATTTTAATCTTGTTTTTACAATTACGCGAGGTGACACAGAATTAGGATCAACGTGAGCAAACATGATATATTTTACTGTCACTTGAATAAACTATTGCATCTGAATTTTTCCTTCTGCATAAGTATATACTATGTAATTTTTTCTTAAATATTCTTATTTTTATTCACCAGGCGGCGAGCGTTAGTGAAATGGAACCAAGATTCCCAGGTGCTTTGGGTTCAAACTCACTTCAACCGGGCGTTGGAGTAGCGCAAGGATTTCTGGTCGAATTCATGGTGACTTTTCTTCTGGTTCTTGTCGTGTTTGGTTGTTGTGACAGTCGTCGGGATGATGTCAAAGGATCCATTCCGCTTGCCATTGGACTCACAGTTACAGTGTCACATTTGGTGTCTGTAAGTCCCGTACTTAATTGGAATATAAATTTTCAAAGTTAAACTTTAGCTAACACTGTACCAAAAGAATTGGAATGATTTTACCTCTTCTATTTCCAGATCGGATACACAGGGGCAGGCATGAATCCAGCTCGTACATTGGGACCCAAAGTATTTTCTGGCCAGTGGAACAAAAGTCAAGATTGGGTAAGACATTTTCTAAAAAGTATTCTTTACTGCAGTTTCATTTTGCACATTTCTTCCCACAAGCAAATAATTTTATTTTTATAATTTCTACGAAAGGTTTACTTTGTGGGACCTTACCTCGGAGGTGCTGCGGCAGGTCTTCTTTACACTTTCATTTTCAAAGCAAAGGGGCAAAATGAAGCTTCCGAATTTTAATTTGGCGTACTCAACTACAGATATTTTAAAACGCCACACAGAAATTAATTTCGACTTCGATTCGAGTATACGAATAAGCTGATTAGTGGTCAGTTTGTCATTTTTATGTGTAACGTAGCAATTAATAGCCGGTCTAATTAATTTACCTTGAATTAGTCTGTTTTTGTCTGATGTTAATATTGAATTTTGACTTTTGACAGTAACAGTATATTCTGATTTGACGTATGTACTCACCTATAATTACAGAAAGGAATGTGTGACAAATAGGCCTGTGAAATTGTGTTCGATGTAGAAATTACGAATTTCAATTTTAAATATTTATAATAATTATAAATATTTAAAATTATTTTCTAAAATTAAAATTAACAATTCTTCAAATTATTACTGTGGATTCTATTAGTCTCAATACCGAATTGTATCGCTTTTAATTTTTCTGTACTAACTATTTGAAATTAGTAGTAAAATCTAATCTATATCCTTATAACATTCTCAGTAACCTGTTTCCCTTAAAGTCTTAGCAAGATAATTTCCAAAATTAGTTCCCTAGTAGTCAGTATCAGCCGAAAGTTTCGACGAGGAATTCAATTCATTGAACTTATTCAATACTGTACGAGGATATCACTTTACAAAAAACAACATGACATGCTAGGTTTCTGAATGGCGTAAAGAGTATTATATTCCACTATATACTGTATTTCATCCAAATAGTTGCCAAAGCCAATGCAAGATTTGTTAACGCATATATTAATTTGTTACCAATGAAATAGTATTACACATTAATTAGTATGTTAAGCTTAAATAGTAGCTAAGAAAATAAAATCGCTTAGACATGGGATAGCAAAGCGTGTGAACACAAACGAGGCTACAAATCTCACTGAACTTTATTCTTAAAACCATAGAAACATCGTAGGGTCTAGGACTCCAATTCCACCGCAAGGGGTTTATAAAAATTATTTCTCTGCGCACCAATCGATATTTTGTACGGCAATAATATGCGGAGGCGGCTGAGGGACAACAGCGATCCTGAAAGTACTGCACTGCGGTCACTGCAGAAATCGTGGTACAACACAGTTTGACTGGATGCCTATTCGATTGTCTGTCGTTTCCCCTAAGGTGAAGGAATGTCAAAGGGCAATCGTGGAGGGAAATATCAGTGGGGAAACCTCGAAGAGGGCTAATATCGTAGAGGGCAAGCGTCGGAGGCGAAACTTGTCGGAGAAATGCCGTAATGCCCCTCTTACTCCCTTTCTAGCACCAGAAAGCAGTCTGTCCTGTGACTCTTATGCTTCATTTATAGTAGCCATTTCACTTTCACTTGTTGACAAAATTAACATTGCTCTTATGGACCAAACA
>JAQGCM010001374.1:0-15623 GCA_034699705.1 Hymenaphorura dentifera | reverse complement strand
TAGTTGACTTTTGTTAATTTCATGTGCTTTTAGTTCGAGCCTGGTCAAAACACGTTTGCCATTCTCCTCCCCTTGAAAATTTTTTGGACCAAAATTATTTTTCTTTAACGGGTCACAATTTTCAAATCGGTCATGATCACCTCGGGTTGTTCTTCCCTCCTGAGATACCAAAGATACCAAGATTAGCAATAAAATTTACTTGAAAGAAATTGGTCAGAGAGACGAAAGCAAATTCTACTAAAAGGTTTTAAAGGTTATGGGTTTTCATGGCAGGCAAAGTTATTTAAAGCGATACAAAAATTATCAGAAGAAAGTTAAGTATTTCCGAATAAAATTATTTCCAAATCCAACGCTAGATGGTAGGGCTTAGCTGAAAGCTGTGGAGTCGGAAATTAGATGTAACAAAAATTTCTTTTGCGAGCGACACACTGAGTACCGAGTTGAAATTCATATAATGATAGATCTAGTGCGGAATTATTTTTCAATAATAGCACAAATGTTATACACTACTTTCTTCTAGTACTACGAATTTCTAATGTTCTTGATTGGGTCAAATAAATTTACAATAATTGTTATTTCTGATGTTTCATCTGTTGGTGTATGTATAACACTACCTGGTTCACCATTCACCAGGTAGTGCTTGTTAACCGAATGCACCTAGAATCAAATTTCAAAAACAAATACGGCAGCTTCAGCTGGTGTGGATCGAGAAACTCACTTCCTGACGGATGTTCCAGCAAAGGTTTATAGGGAGCGTGCAGTAGTCTCCAGAAAGAGAATAAGTACATAAGATGTATGTGCCCACTTTGGAGAAGAGTCTTGGTTGGTTTGCCTTAAACACTCTTAAAGGGGTCTTATCCGTTGATTTAATAGCAATTTAAGACATTTACAACTTTTGTAAAGTGTTTTGACGTACTTAAGGCCCGGAGAGCACTTTTGCAGAAGCCCGTTGTCCAAATGCTGATGGCATTTGATTTGGCATGTAACAAATCGGATAATTTGATCCACCGCCATATTTGTCACCTTTACCCCCCCCCCCCCTTGCAGACTCCTGAACACCCTCAGTGCTGACATAAACACCATTAAAATATGACTTTAAGATTGCGAACCAACTAGCTTGACCTTACATGAAATCTTGGGTATAATTCCATAAGTACGTTAGTGCACATATTTAGATGCTCATAAAAGTCATACACAGTCAAAACAAATCGTCAATTAAAACCAACTACGATTCCACAAAACCAATAGGATTCTCTTCAACTTGGCTAAGAGACATTTGCAAATTTCTGATTCACTCTGACGCACTGTAGAATTGTGCGAGAAAAACGTACATTTTGTTACGGATCTTAGAATTAAAATTTCATTCGTTCTGAAGTTACAATTTCCAGTGTAAGGTGGTATTATCATACTGCTTTAACCATCTGACCGCTTTAACACGAGAATTCCTTAAGGGCCAGCGATACATAATTTTGGGAAAGTTTGTGTTGACCCAGCAACCGTGCAAAATTTTATGAACAAACAATATTCAGGGTGGTCCTAGTTTCCACAAACCTCTTTGAAATTCATGCAATCTCAAACCCGGGATCATTGTTTTGCACCACCAAGTCTGAGATGAAATAGTCCAATTTGTTAACTAATGTACGCTCATGGGATTTCAAACACCAACATTTCGGGACAGATCGCAGGTCGCTCGGCATAATTTTGGAAGACGAGACCAGCACAGCTGTGTCCTGTATACTCAAGGTAATGTCGCTTATCGCAAAATTTTTTACATTTTGACGGTTGCGTTGCCGAAATGCAGTTCTTCTCGACGTGCCGTGCAGTCCAATGTTAAAAAAGGTCAACTAAAAAATTCGAAATCTCTGGTTCAGAAAATAATTTTGGAAATTTTCACGATATGCGATGTCAGAAATGCGACTCTGAACAGCTTCTACAGTTTTCTATATGTGTGAAGTGGCCACATTGACCTGCGACCTCTCCCGCGCAAAGCTCCAAACCTATCGCTACTCCTTAAGGTCCGCAATCCAAAAATCTGTAAGAGCGAAAATCCATAACCCAAGAATCCAGTTGAATCTTTGGCCACTAACGTCGGTTATTGTCCGTCACAGAGTTGCAATGCGAAGTTAAATAATACCGTTGCTGGCATCCGCGCTACACAATGCGGAACGTTACCAGAAATATTGCAGTAAACTAACATTTTCTGCCATTCATAGTATGTGCTACCTGCTTTACGACATATAAATGATTCAATGTACCTCAGGCTGTGTTGTGTGAACTATTAAAATTGATGGACCAAATAAATAATAAATAATAACACGTATAATAAACTAAATATAAATAATAAAGGGCCCATTCACTTCCAGAAAACCTAAAGCAAATGGGAACATTTTCGTGATACTTTATGTTTCTGGTAGGCTGCAAGACAAATTCGACGTTTGGACTCACAAACTTTTAGATTCTGAATAGATTTATGATGCACGGGGGAGAGTTTGATAGTTTAATTTTAATTTGGACACATCTTTGAAAAAATACAGCGGATTAAACAACTTTTATGTTTGCTGGTGAATCTTTATTACTAATTTTGATTCTGGTATTTTCAATTTATAAGTTCAGGTGGTGCTGTCTCACAATATGACGGATAGCAATTTAGCGGTTGTAGTTTTTTCTAAGTTGAATATAATTATCTGTTTGTATTAAAATTCGTCGAAAGCTGACAAAACGTTGGGCGTATTAGAATTTGACTAGCCGAAATCTATCGGCTAAATCAATAGTTTTTGACAGTTCATACTACGACCTGATTCGGAACCTCTAATAAATACTAATTCCTAACGAAAACTTGATTAAGAAAAGTACATCCGATGACTATATAACCGTGGCGTTAACATTCAAGCATTCACAGGCTTCTTCGGGCTTAGCCACAGCCTGATTGCAGACGCTTCTTTTGACTATCTAGAATCTAATTCTTTCTGGAATTTATTTTTCTGAATTGGTAAAAATATGAAATTGTCAGACAAGTCACACAAGAGCTTAAATAGTACTAGGGTAGGAAACATATCTGGCGCTACAGCTAACACGATAATGCTGTTTTTGACTGGGACGTTTGAACAACATCGTCCTCGGACGCAGGAGGATAGTCAGATTAGAACCTCTTTCGAAAAGGCTTTTAATCAAAATAATCATGCTCGATTTTCTGTTAACTCTTACAACTGATCCTCTGGCTAATCAGAGGATCTATTCCACAGATCTCTTTCAGTTCCATCAATCATATTTGAATAACGTTTAAATATGCGAAAAGTATTTCTTGACATATTGTAACACTTTGGTCTTGTTGTGATAAGGTTTTGCTTTCTAATTCCAATCTTACTTCTTCTCATACTATGAATGAATACTATGCAAGATTTTGAGCAACAGAGCAAAAAGCAGCAGTACTTCAAATATTCAGACCCGAGCAAGTTGTCGAAGTAAAACTGAAAGATTTTTTAATGTTTCATGGTTTCTCAAGACCTCCAGAGAGTTGGATTTCGGTACCCCGTCTCTCATATCTAGCAATATTCTTTGCACTTCTAAATAATTCAAGGACAGCATTGCCCAGCCTGATGGCCTAGCTCAGAATGTATCGAGCTTAACTTTGTGTTGGGAAAATAATACCACTATAATGTCACAAAAACTCGCTCCATCCGTGAAACTGACAAAATGAAGCCTTGATACCCTTGTATTCGTTCTGGTCTTGTCTATAAAACCAGAACTCGTCGCCAACGTGTTTGCATTTCAAGTTAACTCCTTGACCTCGCGTGCGATAAAGCACAAATTAATTTTTCGAGAACCATGACAATTTTAGACAGTTGTCCGACTTGTCAAACCCATGAGCAAACTAATTATTGTGCTGGCAGAGTTGAAGAATTAAATTTGAGCACAGATAAAATATCACAAGGAGTGTCCCTCGCTAAATTTTTGAAGGATCAGTCTAAGGGGTTGAAAAATAGTCCCGTTGCCAAAGAGAATTGTAGGAAATGAGAAAGTAAAGATTCGAGGATCGATTTTCTCATTTGGAAATGAACAGAAATGAAGGGAGATCATGGTTCAATCTGCCAATTTCTGTGTAACCTTCCCGATTGCCTTGTATGTCTTCTTGGGCCCAGAAACCGGGCATTAGGACTTAGGAGTGACTGAGAGCAGGTAGTCCAATTCTTTAATGCTTGAGGTGTGCAGAGTGAAATTGTGTAGAAGTTGGCTCAAGTGTGAGTTGGAGAAATACCGGGTAGTTGAGGATGGAACTGAAGCTAAAAGGAAGAACGAGTAGAAAGCCCAAGTAAGCACGGTTTGGCCAACCAGAAGAAACGCATGTCCGTAATGATTTGGATGAAAGTGAAGTACGAAAACCATTGCCTAGTTTTGCTACTCTACAATGTCCTCGTCGTCTCTCAATGCATCTCATCCTTCAACTCGAGTGTCGTCTCACGAAACTTAGCTGCCGTCGGCCCTGTCTCTGAAAAAAAATACCCGGCTTAAAACATCCAGAAGAGAAAGTTGCTCCTACCTTTAGCAAATTGCTTGTGCACTCCAATGCCAAGACCATTCCAAAAAGTAAAGGATAGGAAACGAGAAACTTACCTTCATGTTGAAGGCTAGCTAGCTAGCCTCCTGCTCCAAAGAATTGTGACAAATAGAACTTGTCTTCTTCAAACACCTCATTTATTCTTCCTCAGGATCAGTCCAGGGACAAAACCTACGGTGAATTCAAGTGGACCACCATGGATTCATTTACAAACACTTGCAAGTCGTCATCCAAGGCTCACAAGACATGGCTGTCTAGTGACTAGTAGTGTTTTATTAGAAATTGTTCCCATTGTGCTGCGAACAATTACTGCAGATTTCTGTTCAACACAAATCACAATAAATTACTGTGAAGTGCGCATTGACATCACACTACATAAGAACTTTTCAAGTAGTGTAGATAAATGTAATACCCAGAATTGAAAAAATGAGACTAATCATAGGAAGTGGAATTGTTACAAAAGACTTTGTGGCACACACTGCCCCAGGTAATAATGAAGTCTTGAAGAAGTTTAAGTGAATGTGAAAGCTCCATATTTCATACGGGAGAAAGTCTGCACGTAATTTGGTTCCACAGGAACGCTGCTTCAAATCCAGGTTTCCTTTACTTCATTTCGAGAGAAGAAAAGGTAAGTCAAAAGAGTTGGTCTGCTCTTGTCTACTAACTTTTGGATGAGAAGCGGAACTTCCACCACCACATGTACTCTGCTAACGGGGCAAAGCAGTCTTTAACTCGTATCAATTTTCAATTTGTTTGCTTTCACTTTCTAGACCTTCCACTTAAGACGTATTCATCTCGGTTTTATCCTTAATTTGCTTTCGAGTTAACAAGAAGAGCCGACGATGCATGCGGGTTTGCTAATATTGCTGGGTTTAGGGTTTTACCTTCATCACTAACTACAATTTACGAGAATTGGATCGTTGTAACAAGCTACATTTTAAGTCATGGTGGCTTTGCTATTTTGCCGAATAAATTTATTCTGTGCCCATATGCATAAATGCACTAAGCAACCTGATCGAAATATGAATACATCCTTGCGAAAACTCAAGCAAAAACTCGTGCAAACAGCTAGTAATTTTCGAAGCAATTTGCGGACTTTTATATGAGTATGTATTTGTGGCTACACCTTAGTTAGATATGTCATGGCTCTATGTTATGGATTAGTACCACACGTAGAACTTTGGACTAAATAGCGTGAATCCGATCTATAGAAATTTGTCCTTTCTCAATAAATACGCAAGGGAATTCGGCTTCCAGCCGTTCTTGTCCGTCTATTGCAGCATTGTCAACTTCTAAATATCACATTCTTTCCCTTTCGGGAAGGTTTTACCGGTTTTACCTAGCTGAAAATAATTTATGTGCTACTGCACATAAATTAGTGGTTAAAAGTAATAAAATCTTTATTTTTCCGCTGTTTGTTCTCTTGTTTCCTCTGGTTTATAATTTGCTCAATAAAATTGCTTTAGCCTTAGCCGACAATGCACATGCAATTTTTGAGGAAAGTTTCGTAGGACCTCGTCCCACCTGAAATCGAAGGTAGCCGCGCGAGTACTACCGAACTATCCTAATTTTCAGGAAAATCCTTGCACAAATTGGGCTTAAAAACCCTGACTGGTTGCACTTGACACGAACGTCGATAAAGCAGCAGTACATGTACAATAAAGTCACTCTATTTTCCGAAAGGAAAATCAATTGGTAGAACCGAGAGTTTCAATGCTGCCGCACTAATCAAATGAAATTACAAATAGTCTTGGCCTTCCTATTTGGGCGGACAAAAGATTCTCGAACTTTTCACGTGCAATTACTCGCATCACTGAGAAATTGGAACTTTCGGTCCAGCTAACTCTTCCAGAGAGAACTGAAACGAAAGTTAAAGTAATATCCATTTTTCCACTGCACAAATCTGTTGGTGTTGCAAATATATTAGATGCATAATTAAATTAATAAAGCTTTGACGAAACCCGCAGCTGAGTTATCGGGGAAAACCCTATTCTAAACAACAAAAATTGGAGAGTAAGGTGACGATAGACCGTCCTAACTCCCCTAATGATAAAGCACGCGATGCAAGGAATATGTGGTAACGTGGAAAGTTGGAAACCCCAAATTTTGGAGTCTACGCTTTCTCAAGGTTCTTTCCTTCTCTTTTCTTTTTCTAAACGAATCTTCAAGCAAAGGGAAATGTTTTGGCTCAAGATGTTTTAGCTTCAATCCATTTTATCTATAATTTAGCATTTCGACTCTTAAAGAGCAAATATTCAGGGGAGACCAGCCTATCATGTAACAACGAAAAGTGTTTATTATGTGCGTCACGACTCTATAATATCGCCTAGGATTGAAGAAGCTAGAACTTAATGTACCTCTCCTTGTTGGCACGCTAGCAAAATTTCTTGTTAACTAAAGGACCGTTCTAGGACCACAAATGTGTCACATTGATGGCTTTCATTCCATTCAATCTGGCACTGAAACATATGCTCACGCGATTTCCTTTCCTCGTGCATACGTTTACGAAATAAAGCCCTCCAAGCAAAGTTGGCACAGCCACAATCGTCTTACAAAACGAAATGGTTACCTAATGTTCAAATCAACTGATCGTTTTATGGAGCCCAGCTGGCATCCTTGTCAAGCATCCCCAAGCGTCATTTGTGTTGGGCTTTTGACTAAGCAAAGTTAATTAAAATATTGTTTTATTCTGGTTTGCTATTAACCTGGCTCTGCCTTGGATTCAATACATTTTACATGGTATTTTTTTGACTTTCCATCTAAAATTGCACACAAGTGCGAATAATATTCCGATTGTATTGTTCGAGAAGATCGAAAAGAATGCGTTGTCATAAATTATCTGTCTGTGTGTACGAACTACTTTCGAGGATGATTCGTCTTCTTCGATGCTCTAAAAAATTTGACTCCCTTGACATACCTCGAAAATCTCATTTCCATCTCCCCATTCGAAAAATTTGAAAGCACATTGAATTTCTCTCATGTCTTGAAGGAAACGAGAGAAAATCTCTTGAATATTTGATGTCTGGTTCAATCATATCTAGAACTTGTATATGAGAATCCAGACCAGGCCAGGCTTGATCCAGCAAATCCTTCATTCTGTGAAAATAAATGAGCTGGTTGTCACATAAATATAATCCGTCAGAAGTACATTCCCTCTAATTAGTCTGTCAGAAGTCCACTGTTTATGCAAACTATTCCCCATTAATACAAATGTACAAGTTTTGAATAAATCATTTCGCTTTTGCACAACCTATTTCACTTTATGTTTCCATCTCAGCTCAGGTAGAAGTTGGGCTCGTGCAGAAATTAGACATACAACTCGACAGCTTGGGTGGATTTTGTATAAACAAAGTTTTTGCTAACTTACTCTCTGCTGCCTTGTTAGTTTTGGACAAAGTTCTGTCATCATCATCATTGTGGGTTGGAGAATGAGGAGGAGGTTGCTGTTGTGGTGATTTCATGAAATCACAAGACTTCTCATATCTCATACAAGACTTGCTAAAAATTTCAAACCATCGTTCAGAACAGAATCATTGTATTTATAGAAACTTTTAATGACGGAGCAGAAACTTTTACAAACTAATGACGCATTTGCCTGAAGATACTATTTGAACTAGAAATGTACTCAAAACCAAGCATAGTTCAGTTATAGTCTTTTAGTATTGCACAAGTCAGACTTGTGGTAAACTAATTCAATGGTCAAAATAGTAAAGGTTGACTGCTACGAGTCCACGCGAACTGGAACGTCCTGAACACGTCTTCAATGACAAAATCTGATACCGACGAAATGTCAATCGAAAATAACGAACAACTTTCTCTTTTACACAATTTTTGTTTCCTTCGTTAGTGGGTTTCAAACAACACTTGCCGTCACAGGCTCTTCGTACATTACGCGTGAACCGCCCCGTGTATGTTAGACCGTATTCCAATTGTTAATCGTGGTTGATGTGTGTTTATGGCAATTGAATTCATAAGACTTGCCACCTTTTGGTTATCAAACTACCTTTGTTCCTCACCATAAGAGGGTCAATTTGTTGCGAGTGAATCATGCGTTGAATAAAAATGACTAACATATTTAGCAAAAAATATATTAAGTTGTTGACGTGGGTAATTTAGTGTAGGAGGATATGAAACCCCGAAGGAACAAGACTTACGAGTTGAACTAAGTTGAAATAAAACTTTGACAAAGTTTTGAAACCTTATGTATGATGCTGGCTAATATATTTTTATGGTTTGATTTAAAATGTACATACATCTTTTTGGCGTTAATTTAGTTCTGATGCAGAGTTCCCTCCCGCCTTCTTCCAACCAAACATTTTTTTTTTCAAAATGTCACAAGTTACTTGTAGAAAAAGTCAAGTAAATTGAGAAAATTCTTTACAAATAAAGTAAATTTGTTATGATTTCTAGTGCACAATAGCTTTCTTTATGCCTGCGACGAGAAAACGCCGTAGAATTCGTCAACGCATTTGCTGACCCATACGATTCAATTGTGGTGAAATAAGGCAACAGAAGAGGAGCTGAAAAATTTCCAAGGACATGAGGAAATGTAGGTGACAGTAAATGAGATTAATTGCGAGTCGAACGGGTTAAACTTGAAGGATGGGTTGGAAAGTAAATCGGAATGTCCTTTGGATATTTGTGGCATTCGTGGCCTTCCTGGAATGCTTTCGCCACAGTCAGAGTGCTCCGCATCCACACTACGAACAATCATCCTTCATTCGAACAAATCTGTCCCGAAAGTCACCACTTCTTCCACCAAAACCACCGCAGCAAATTCCTCCAGGAAGTGGTAGTGACGACCATCATCAGAGGCATGCACGTGAAACTCAAGTTCAAACAAGTAGTGGAACAATTAGAGGGCTCCGTCGAAATGTTTTTGGCAAAGAAATTTTTGTCTACTACGGAATCCCATTTGCAGAGCCACCAATAGGACCACTTCGATTTAAAAAACCAAAGCCGGTGGTGCCTTGGTCTGGAGTTTTCAATGCAGTCAGCCTCCCCACCAGTTGTTACCAAGAAAGATTGGAAAGCTTTCCAGGGTTTCGTGGGGAAGAAATTTGGAATCCTAATACAAATGTTTCAGAAGATTGCCTCTACTTGAACTTGTGGGTTCCACGGGGTGGAGTCGACAAAAGGAAACATAATTTGAAAAATGAACAAGACGGGTCTAAAGGACTCCCCATTTTAATTTGGATTTACGGTGGGGGGTACATGAGTGGGACGACGACTCTTGACCTTTACAATGCGGATATTCTGTCAGGAGAGAATAATGTCATCGTTGCTGCAATGAACTACAGAGTTGGAGCATTCGGCTTTTTGTATTTTGGAGTCGAAGACGCTCCAGGTGAGATTTCCTGAGTTTATTCCGTTCTGCACTCTGAATTATTAATCAGCACCTGGATTGAGATCTCAATCCTTCTAAAATTAATCCCCGATGAAGCCTTAGGAATATTTTATGTTTGAATTTGTTCAGGTAATCAAGGTATGTATGATCAAATGGTGGCAATGAATTGGGTCAAGGAAAATGCAGAGAAATTTGGCGGAGATCCAGACTCGATCACAATTTTTGGAGAAAGCGCGGGAGCTGGGTCCGTGAGCTTTCACCTGCTTTCACCCCTCTCAAGGCATCTCATCACTCGAGGCATTCTCGAGAGTGGTATGTTACCAGTAGAAAATACTTACAATGGAAACACCCGAGGTGGTCACTATCGATTTCACCCAAATAATATTTTTTTTTAAATACAAAAATGAAAAGTTAAACTGGTTTTTATGCCATGGGCAGTAAAATTAACTTGGTAAATTATTGAATGGAACCTTTAACCGTTGACCTTTGACCTGAATTTCCAGGGACAATGAATGCTCCCTGGTCCGTGAATACTGCCGAACAGGCTAAGCAAATCGCACTCGACCTCGCACGTTACTGCGAGTGCAATCAAACTCAGGTGCTTGAGCGAATACAACAACAACTCAAATCTTTATGAAGTTGTGTTGGCCACGTTTAATTAATTAAGGACGACTTTAATACAATTCGTTGAATTTGCCACAGAATGCAGAGACCATCATTGAGTGCTTGATGGAAGTCCCAGCCAACACAATTTCAACCCTCCAATGGAATAGTTATAAAACTATTTTAGCTTTCCCCTCTGCTCCAGTAGTGGACGGAGTTTTTCTTCCCAGACACCCTTTGGAAATGTTGAAGGATGGAGACTTCAAGAAAGCAGAGGTTCTTATTGGATCCAACCAAAATGAAGGTGACTTGCTTTCCAACTTTCAGTTGGCAAATTTTTGCGAAATTCCTTCTCTGTACTACAGAATACGCAGTGAGTTGAAAGTTAAGCCGCAGCGTTGAATGTCTAAGCAGTTAAACCCATAAATTCATAAATCCATTCAACTGCCTTTCCTAAAATTTCAAAACAATCCGTATTACCATTCTCAAGAAAACAAATTTTTGACAAGCTTCACTACTACTCACCCTGTATTTGCAAAATAAGGTAACAAATTTGGAGCATGGTAAATCCAACGTCCTTTCTTACTATGTAATTTTTTAGTAATAAAATCTAACATTTCCGTGACGTGAGATTCTAGTGGTCGACATAGGTATGGAATACTAGAAACTTTCCAATCTTCTGATTATTTTTTAATCTGCCAGAAGTTTTACAAGCAGAAATTTTGATTCCCATTTATTTCATATTGCGTGTTCTCATCCTGGACATTTGTTCAGGTTCCCGTCCAACCGTAGTAAAAAAAAACTAAATGTCAGATAGTCAGGATCTACCCGTGCTCCAGAATTTCCTCTTTCACTTCTGCACGCAATGTCACGCCCCGGTATGTCTAATCTCACCATGTCCTCGTAATTCCTAGCATAAATATCCGATGACATTTCAATACTTAATGTTGACAGCGCAGTTTGTTCTGTGCTTCAAATGAAAACGAAATCGCTCTGGCTGGGCTGACACCCAAAGTCACGACAATGCAATCTGGCAAAATGTCTGAATAATTAAACATGAAAAGATCACATAATTGCTTTGCCTGCAAGAATATTGCCACTCTATAAAATGCAGCCACACACGAAACCTTGCAAGATTCGTTGCCTGGTTCCGGTGGAAGCTCATTAGATTATCGAACGACTGTAGTGTAGTGTCAGGCGACCTGATGTCTCTTTCTCTGTTTGCAAACATATTCGTACATCTAGATTGGTCGAATTAATTTCCTCCACAGCTTCAATACAAAACTTTTCCATCTCATCCTTCCGAAATTTTTCATGTTTGGAGAAAGCAAAAAGTTAACCTATGGTGATTTATGCCCACAACTTGAGAATTTTTGGTTGTAACGAGCCCTCGAAACACACACACACATATGTCCCTCAAGACTCACCGATTACGTCGAACTTTGGATCATAACTTTCTGGCCTAAACAAAATTAGTTTCACTCTCTAAACCAGCCTCTTTATATGGACTGCAGAGGATTTCTTTGCTTTGCCATGCGTTTTTACTGCGAGACTAGGTTTATTACTTTGACTACAACTCCATCAAATACCATTTGGCATTGCTCTACTGTATCGTTAAAAATGCATTCTGGAAGTACTCCAGCCAAACTTGGCAATTCAGGGCAGTGCGCTTTGAGTCTAGCAATCGTGACCTTGCTGTCAATATAAAATTTCTAGCCACTACAATTCTGAGCACACATCTCAACTTCAAATGGAATTTTGGATTTGATCTACTCTACCATCCACTTTTCTGCTTCACAAACCAAAAACATATTCATTTTCCTCTCACTTCCTTTCCTGAATATAAACTACTCACTCAATACAGTTGCTTTAAAACCAAATTTTGCCTAAAATCAAACCAAAAGAATCGAGACATCTCCTTATATTTACCTTAACCTCATGGTCACAGAGTCACAAAAAAAACCTTACCTTTCCCTATCATCCATTTCTTCTATTGTGTCTAAAACTAAATAAATGTTGAACCTGCCCGTCAAACTTAGGTTTGAAATCTGAGAGAGGATTCACCAAAGTGAAAGCAGATGTACTGGCGCGGAATCAATAAATCAGCTCGTCGTTTGGACATATCATATGGTGCCCCGCTGATCTTTTATACATTTTATGTGCATTCTCGAGTGAACACAATGCCGTTCCATTGTGTGTCTCATGATTCTGTTCCCCTTGGCGTATGTATTCCATTAGATTTGGAGAATGGAAAATGAAGAGAAGGAGACAACTGCTTAAGTTCAATTCCTCAGCCAGAGCCAGCTCGAGTAGTAGTAGGCCTCTTACTTATACTTGAAACTCTACTCAATGAAAAAAGCGTTCTAAGTAAATACAAATACAAATACCAAAAAAAGGAAATGCACGTCCAGTCGAAGCCCTTGCACACATGTTGGCTAGTTGGTGCAGCTGTAACATCATGCCTGGCGGGTTAGGCTAGGACTCTAGGACCTAATGGATATTAAATGTTTTATACATAAGGAGAAAGCACTTAAATCCAACTTTACATCTCAGTTAATGTGTTTCTATTTTCTTGGTTTTTGAATGGTAGAACGTAGACTGTGACACCATCGAGTTGTTTTTGACTGGCTATGGAATTTGTCTAACATGAACACGTACATATTTTGAGTTGTACTTTCACCGTGCGGTTCCCAGCTCACAGCTCCTCTACACGTTACATACACTACAAAAGAGAACAAGTTTTCTCCACTTTAGTTTTCCCTTACTCAATCATTCATGCATTCATTCCTTACGTTCGTTCCGACGACCATCCGACCCATGCCATGCCAATCCATTCTGTCTAGCAGTCCAATGTTATAGCGTCTAGAATGGATTTTAGGCCTTGCCACATAGGGAATAAGGCTTCTAATTCTAAAATCCAAACCCAAATGATGAACTGAAAATGGAGTTCTTGGCGGGTGTCATTTTGCAATTGTGCTGTGTGTCATGTAAGGTTCTTTCTACTGAAACCTATGATTACGGGATAGTGGCACTAGAGAGACCCGCCTAAAGAATTGGGCGAGAGGAAAATGCGCGATTATAGTAGAAGGAACGGATAGGAAAGAAGAATGAATAATTGACAACCGTGAATAAATTTCTTCAGCCTTGCTTTCTATCCTTTTCCTTCAATTGTTCTCAGATTTCCTTTGAGGAGAAAATTCAACGGGAAATTTTCAGGGGAGCAATTGTTTCAGTGGGTCGCGAGTTCGGCGTGTGCCCTAATGTTCTATCTGATAACAGTAATATGCTGTGAATGCCGTGACACTCTAATCGGGATCATCTTCTGCACACACAATCGTCGGCATGTCGATATTAAGCATTTCTATAGAAAAAACGTGCGTTTCTTTACTACGAAAGAAAGCCTACCATTTTGACCGGAATTTCTCTTGAAGATTATTAGGAATTGGATTTTAGATTAGCATTGATGACTGACAGCGACCCAAGTAAGCAGAATGAGTAGAACAAGACTAGGGAATTAAATTGTCTAGTTAGTAATGAAGGGAATTTGGTGATAGCTGGGAGCTTAAGTGAACACTTGAGAGACGAGAATAAGTGGAAGTTGTAGTACTCTCGTCAGGCTGGGACACGTGTCACTTTTAATTGCAACTTTGATATTTATTTGTCCTAGGCACGTACTTTCTCCTCTACGATTTTTTGCAATACTTCAACAAAGACGGAAAGACCTGCCTCACTCGTGAGAAATTCCTTGAAATCATCAATCAGATTTTCCCTGATCGATCTTCACTTGAGAAAGAAGCAATACTTTTTCAGGTAACAATTTCTCAATGCTTCTCCCGATGCAATGCATGCAATTTTGTGTTCCTTTTCCTTGCATAGACATACATTCTGCGAGTTTAGTCAATGTCAATAAGTTTGTTGGGAGAAATAGCTGGATGTCTCGCCTTAAATTTTTTTCTTGGGAGGTCTACATAAATCCACTTTGGTGAACAAAGGGTTGCGGGAACGCGCGTGGATCTCCTCTTGGTTCCTTTCTTCAATAATGGGCCGGAGCTTTTTATACTCTTATTGCATTTACAGTTTTAGAAGAAAGAATGATGAAAAAGGCAGGAAATATGTGTGGAGATATGTCATGGAATGTCCTAGCTATGATGCAATTTCTTCATACCTTACTATGACTATGACATGACTTTGCAAAGGTTCTAGTTTTGTAAGTTGGTAATCGCATTTCCTTACATTGCATTACTTGGGCTGAGGGCTGGAGGCCACAGAGTTTAGTTCGTGCCTTCGCTTTCACCGCATTTTCTCTTCTTCCCTCGAGATGAGAGAGAGTGAAGTGAATTTCTCGCTTTGAGTTTCCTCAGACAATGCTTCCATTGTAAATGCTCTTTGGACAACACTTAGGTGTATTTCATGTGTCGTGGCTTCATGAGGTGGCCAAATAATTCTCAAGACTCAGGAAATTTAATCGGAATTTCGCAATTTCTTCTATTAGTATTTAGTTTTCGTTTTGTTGATTCGCACACGAAGTCCCAGAGCTGTAGAAAAGCATGGAAAAGGCTGTCTGACGTTAAATATGGAGAATGTTTGATGATATATGAAGTGGCACAGAGGTTTCGACATAAAGTATCGCAATTCTTGCCGAAAAGTCCAAACCACACGAATATCACACTCGCATGAAACTACAATTTGGACCAAATACTCGGGACAGGAGTTTCCGAGCCTTGGCCTTGAAGATGAACCAAAATCATTATTTAATCAAGTTGTAACTGTAACGTGGAGCAGAATTGCGACAGCTACTCCGTGGATCCCTCCATCCATATTACATCGGAGTGCAAACTTTGGAATTATCCTGGACGGACACAGCAGTAATTACTCCGGCCTTTCGACAGCCGAATGATTATTAATTCAAACTCTGGGCACCACATTTGGTTGCATTGCAATTATTTTATTTCCTGGACATAAAAAACGAATAAAATATTTACGCAACCCATCCACCAACTAAGATTTGATGTTGTGTAAAGTAATTTCAAAAATGTCTCGTGAACATAAAGGCCAAATCCCCATCAAAATCCAATCCTCGGCGATGCCATCAATTGATAAAATATGTTCCATTAAATG
>JAQGCM010001373.1:0-15634 GCA_034699705.1 Hymenaphorura dentifera | reverse complement strand
AAAGCTTGAAAAGGACTACTCGTTTGGGGCGGTGCGTGCAGCAAAATCTGATTCAATTTCTTCTGCAAATGGCGGGACGGATGAATTTATTACGAGCACAATTCCGGCTGGGAAAGAGTTGAAACTTGAGTATAACATTGAAAAGCCGGGCACGGTTTTAAGGTAATTGATTGGCTGACTCGTCTAGGGCTTTCAGCGAGAATCTCATTAATTTTCGGTAAATACCGGCAATATTCGTAAACATACGTGCGTACAGGTGGACGTTCAAAACCGATTCTCACAACATAGGGTTTTCTGTTTTGCTCAACATTTCAAATCCCCAACCCGTCGTGCCCTACAGAAAATATGACTCTGACAAGGGAGCCACCCAGGATGGAAGCCTTATTTGTGTCAAGCCTGGAACATGTACGAACATGAATCTCTAACCGCGGCTTTTTTTGTAAATTTTGACCTAAAAAAACTTTAATAATACGAATTTAAATATATTCCAGATACTCTGGTCTTTGATAACAAGTTCAGTCAATTTCGCTCGAAAACTGTTCACTATTTGATTGTCGTGAGTGACGACGACGACAATGAGGGTGATGACGGAGTTGAATGAAGATGGCGCTGCAGCCAGTTCAGTTCCTAGTATGGATGCACTAGCTGCGCTGCGCTGACAAGGTTAACGATTGTCGGAATTTTTGATGTGATCGTCGATCTTAGTTTCGGAGCATGAGAATATTCAAAATATTACGAAGACGTCTGCCTTTTTTTTAAATAAAATGTTCAAGTAACAGAATGAACTTTCCGCGACCGGATCAAATTATTGAGTCACGCTTGCGCGCGCACAAAACGTTAATCCGAAAACGGTTTACGTTTTTTTTTGCAAATTGATCTACCCGGTCGACAATTTTGCGTTTTACTTTGAATTCGTGATACCAAAAGTTAAAACTGAGTATAAATTTATGATGCTCTATATGGTGATCTACTCCTTCGGCGGTGAATTTTGAGGGAACCCTGCAAATTCTCAAGAGAGTTGGTCAAACATTTCGACCTCCAGAGTCGACCCAGACGGATGGGAAAGAATGTATAGCGAAGGCACTTCTTGCATGCGAATAAAATGATCAAATGATCACAACTGAGATGCACGCACGTCAATGAAAAAATGTTGAACAAATGTCACGTCAAGGATGACCTGACGATGACAAATTTTGACATTGAAATTGGCCTTCTTTGGCCAATTAGAAACCAATTCGATAGTGGAATCCATCAAATTGGTTCCAGAGATTTGGAGACTTTGTTGTTTCCAAGGAAACTTGTGCGCTGCGCTATGGTACTAATTTCTTTCAAATCTTTATTTGAGTGCTCAGAGCCCAGAGCTTATTTTAGATTTCTGGCCGTGTTGCCGTGTATCTATCAACTCGCCAACCACAGCCACAACCAGCAGATAAAACTTATTGATAAACATAATTGGCAATTTTTTGTGGTTCTTTTTTCAACACTTCCTGGTGTTCGCAGGGTTGCGAATCGGATTTTTTCGTCGATTCCGGTTCTAATTATTAATTTGAATTCCTTTGAATATGGGATTCCGATTCCGATTCCGACTCTTTTCAAATTTTCCGATTCCAAATTCCAATTCGAATTTTGATTTTGAATTCGATTTCGAGTTCCGACTATTTGAAATTTCGATTTTATTAATTTTTCACTAAAAAATTACCAATTTTTTTTAAAAAACTAAACTGAATTTCTAAAAACTTTGACCAATTTTGTTTATTTTTGTTCGGTTTGTTCAAAATCGGTCGAGTATCAAACAACCTTCTTGGTGTTTTTCTCGTATTTGGGAAGGAATTTGTTTCACTTTTACTTTTCAAGGGTTGAAATAGCTGGAATTGGAGTTCTAAAATTGTTATTCCGAGTCCGAGTCCGATTATTTTTGAATTCGGATTCTAATTCCGGATCCGATTCCTTAACTCTGGATTCCGACTAAAATCATAAAATTCCAATTTCGATTCCAAAAATTCCGATTTCCCAACCCTGGCCGTCTGAGATCTTGTCTTTGATTAAAAATCTGACAAGGTCGTACTCGTGTCGCCACAAATACGATCGGAGTTTAATCTCCCAAAATTACTGATTTACATTAATAAAACTAGGCCAGGAATTTTACTAAATAAAAAAGTGCTCGAGTTTTTTTTGAGCTCTCTACTTGACAACAAGAATTAATTCTCAAAATGGGAGCACCTACAGCCGAAGAATTCGTCGTTTTGGCCAAGGTTCGTAGTCGTACCTGCCAAATAATTTAGTCGAAAAACCTACAAATCTGCTAATTTTTTAAAAAAAAGTTGTATTGTTTTTGCATTAGTTTCGAGAAATTTTAAAGACGCAGGATGTTAAGCTGAACGAAAGGCAGAGCACGGACATGAATTTACTGCGCTGGTTGAGGGGTACGCATGATTGCACATTCTTGCATGCAATTTGAGGCTAATTATCGTACTAATTATAATTTTTTTTAAAAATTTCTTCATTCATTTTAGCCAGGGAATTGAACATTCCAAAGGCAACTGACATGCTCAAAAAGGTTCGGAATTTTTATTTCGACGAGCGAGGTGTGGTCTTCCCTTGTCGAATTTGTCGAGGCTTGGCCCCGTGACCTTTAATTTGGAACTAATTTGAGTATTTAAATTCTATTGTAGTCGCTTCAATGGCGACAAGATGAAAATTTGGACGAAATTTTGACCTGGTCACCGCCAGACTACTACTCGACGGTTTTCCCTTACGAACTTTGTGGAAATTGCAAAGATGGGAGCCCAGGTGTGACATTATTTAATTAAATTAATTTGGCAAAGTCGAATCAAATTCGAAATTTGATTGGTGATTGGCAGGGTTGCGATTCGGAATTCGAAAATATTCGGAATTTTAGAATCGGAATCGGAATTTTAATAGGAGCCCGAAATTAAGGAATTGGAATCGAAAAGAATCGGAATTGTAATTTGAATTGGAATCCGAATTCAAAAATAATCGGAATTACAATTTCAGAATTCCGATTCCAATTTCAATTTTTTTTAATCCTTCGGAACTAAAATTCCTTCCCAAATGCGAGAAAAACACCAAAGGTAGTTTGATACTCTGCCAATTTTGAATGAATCGAGCTTAAGTAAATAAATTTAGTGAAATTTTTAAAAATTTAGTGCATTTTGTTCTTAAAAAAATTGCAATTTTTTGTCAAAAATTAATCAAATCTGTATCGGAATTGGAATTTGAAATAATCGGAATCGGATGAAAAAATTCCGATTCGCAACCCTGGTGATTGCCTAACTTCCACGTACGTATTGTTGTGTTGTGCTTGCAGTGCTCGTCATACCGTTTGGCAATTGGGACATTCGGACCGAGGTTGAGGGTGGCGGGAAATTGAACTGGTTGCGTCAAATTGACCAAATGTTCGGTTTCACTTTTGAAGAAATGTACAAGACGAATGATAACGCCCGGTATCAGGGGTCAACCCTTCGACTCGAGGTCACAAATTGCGTCATAGTCGTCGACTTTACGGGCTTCGGGATTCGACAGTTGACCTCGCTTCAAAGTACGAAATTATTTACAGTGTGTCCCGAAAAGAGTGCACACTTCATTTACGGAGTTTTCATGGAGTGCCGGTGCACTTCATTTGGGACACACTGTACACGTATGGACATTATGTGATTTCTAGGTCAAAGGACAATCTTGGAGTGCGTGGCTCGGTTCGAGAGCAATTATCCGGAAATTCTCAAAGCCGTTTATTTTATCAACGGTAAAAACCCGCGAAATTTTTAATTTTTTCAGCTTTTGGTGACTTTGTTTATGATGATATTTCAGCTCCTTGGGCATTTTCAATATTTTTCTCACTCATCAAACCCGTCCTCGCAGCCCGAACTCTTGGCAAAATGGAAATTTTCACGTCGAATCCAAACAAGTGGAGCCCAGCTCTTCAAACTCACATTGAGGCTGAGCAACTTCCGGTCCATTTGGGCGGGACAAAATTGGATTGCTGCAAATTTGTAAGTTTGACAAGTTCCGGGTGCGGGTGGTCTAGTCGAGTCGGGTTTCGGGGATTAGGGTGCTGGGGCAAGTTGACGTAAAACTACAAGTTTAAGTTTTACGTCAAGTTGCCCCACCTCCCTATTATCCAATCATGCTTGGCATGCCATGCCAATTTTTGTTTTCAAAAGTTTGAAAAGGACTACTCGTTCGCGGCGGCGCCAAAATCGAACTCAATCGCCGCTGCTGCAGCTGGAATTGGCGGGAACTCGGGCGGCGGGACGGACGAATTTGAATTTATTACGAGCACAGTTCCAGCTGGGCAAGAGTTGAGGCTGGAATATGCGATTGAAAAACCAGGCACGATTTTAAGGTAATTGATTGGCTCGTTGCGTCGCTCGGCTAGGGCTTTCAGTGCGAACCTAGCACTGAAACGGGATTTCCGGTAAATATCGGTAAATATTTGCACGTGCGTGTGCGCATACATAGGTGGACGTTCAAAACTGATTCGCACAGCATAGGGTTCTCAGTTGAGTTCAACGATTCAAATGCCGAAACCGATACCGAAACCAGGGTGCCATATCGGAAGTGTGACTCTCACAAGTCCGCCGAGGAAGGAAGTCTGACTTGTCTCGAGTCTGGAAAATGTACGAACCGAATCTATAATTTCACCGCGGTTTTATTTAAATTTTGGTCTACTTGGTCTAAAAAAAACTATGAAAATGTTGCCATTCTAGATACTCTGATTTTTGACAACAAGTACAGTCAATTCCGCTCGAAAACTATTCACTATTTGATTAGAGTGAGTGACGAGGACAACGACGAGGGATGACTGCGAGTTGAAAACAAAAATTCGGTTTAATTTTTTTTTGGTTCACGCTTTTTGTAAGTTACCTAAAATTTTGAAATATTTCATCAATTTGAGTTTTTCATTTCAATAATGATAAGAACTAATTAATCATTCGTTCAAAATTCGTTCAAAATTGATTATTCGTTTGGATTTTCTGTTACAAATCATATGGAGAATTGAACAAATAATCATTCACAAATCTCTGACGACATAACATGTGTCTACTGAGTAATTAAAATTCGCTAAAGTACGAGTATGAGTACTGAGAAAATTAAAATTTGGCCAGAAATGGCGGGCGTTAGGCAAAAAATTACAAAATTTAGTCGATTACGATTGCTGCCCGGGCCAGCCCAGCCCAGCCCAGCTCTGCTCATTTGGTCGATGCTGAAAATCTGAACGAACGATCGACTGATCATTTCCTGTTTTCCGTTCTGACGACCTTGGACTCCAGCTTCCTTCCTTCCAGTACATGCATTGTATTTTGTACTTCCGGTCTCAGATTTGGCAAATTTAATCTACGCTGATAAAAACTGATTTCAGAATATGTTGAAAATTGCCTTTGTGGTTTTCAACCAGCCGAGCCAATGTCTGCGGTCGCGGTCGGGTAGGGTCGATGATTAAAAATTTCACGTGAAGAAACTTGCTCAGAGATTAGACTAAAAAAAGCAAAGGAAACGCAAAGGCTTTGTAGAAACTCCAATCTTTTTAGGCAGGCAGCTCATTGTCATTAAATCTTTCCGGTGGTTCAGAACGAAGGTTTGCTTTGTTTTTTTCTAACAATTAACAATCGATCATCAACAATTAGACTCGACTTGACTTAAAAATGGGAGCACCAACTGCTGAAGAGCTCGTGGTTTTGGAGAAGGTTTGTTAGAAAAAATTCTGTGCGAAATTTTCACGTACTTTTTAAAAAGAATTAATTTGCAATGTTTTTGCACTCTAGTTTCGAGAAGTCGTCAAGGGTTTGGACCTTAATCTGAATGAGCGGCAAAACACTGACATGGATTTACTTCGGTGGTTGAGGGGTAAGCCCTTGGAGCACACCTTTTTACATATTTTGAGGCCAATGATCTGTCTAATTGTGATTTTTTTTTAAATTGTGCTGCATTCTTCATTTTAGCCAGAGAATTGAACATTCCGAAAGCAACTGAGATGATGAAAAAGGTTAGTACTCAATCTCCCGGGTAATTTGGCTACCCGGGTAGTTTTCGGTTTTCGGGTTTGAATGAATATTTTCATTTTGAACTCAATTCTCCGTGCAGTCTTTTGAATGGCGGAAAGAAGAGAATATCGACGCCGTGTTGTCTTGGATAGCCCCTGAGACGTATGCCAAATTGTTCCCTTATGAAGTTTGTGGAAGGTGTAAGGATAATAGCCCTGGTAAGTCTGACAAGGGAGACTTCCGAGGTGTTGTGAGCACCTAATATCGCGATATTTTTTTTGCACTCTCTGGCATGCCCTGAGTGAGAAGTAATCGAAATTAGATTGTCAAAATCAGTTTGGTTCTCAACTTTATTTTTTTGAAATTTTGAAAAATCGCAATATGGCGAAATTCCAGTGCTCTTAACTATAGGAAAATTCGAGTTTCCTGACTCCCCCCTTAGGATTATTCAAAAAATCTCTAATTTAATCAATTTGTGAAAATTTTCAATTTATTGCGCTCAGGGGTACATGAAAATTATAATCACGGAAAATTTTGAGTGAATTCAAAATTTTATTTTCTGATTTTTGATATTTCTTGAAAAATCGTAAGGGGGACCTCAGGAAGCTCGATTTTTTCTATAGTTAAGAGCATGGGAATTTCGCCATTTTGTGACTTTTCAAAATTTCAAAATGTCTGGTTAAAAATTCTCCAAAATTTTTGTTTTTTGTTTCCAGTTCTAGTCTTACCGTTTGGGAGTTGGGACGTTCGGACTGAGGTTGAGGGCGGCGGGAAAACCAATTGGCTTCGTCACATTGATCAAATGTTTGCGCGAACTTTTGAAGAAATGTACAAAGTGAACGATGCCCGAGAGCCAGGGTCTAAACAACTACAAATTACGAGCTGTGCGATCGTGCTCGACTTTACGGGCTATGGAATTCGACAGTTGACCTCGCTTCAAAGTAAGCAGCGCCACCGTCGCCCTCTAGTGTTCAGTTTAGAAATTAGGGCGCTAAATTTGTGAACCCTTAATGATTTCAGGTCAAAGGACTGTCATGGAGTGCGTGAGTCGGTTCGAATCCAACTACCCGGAAACACTGAAAAAACTTTTTGTTATTAACGGTAATATTTAATTGATTAAGCAATCAATTAACTAATTAAGTATTTTACTTAATCTTAAGGCTTAATTTTGAAATTTTTGCTCTGATTGTCAATTGTCACCCAGCACCTTGGGCATTCACGCTCATCTTTAACATTGTCAAACCGCTCATAACGGCCAGAACTCTGGCCAAAGTTGAGATCCACGGCCATAACCCTTCCAAATGGCAACCGCCAATTTTGGACTACATTTCACAAGATCAAATTCCAAGCTATTTGGGCGGGACTAAGCTCAACTGTTGCAAATTTGTGAGTTGGCAAGAGCCAGACTGCGAGCACGTGCTAAAATTAGCACGTGTTGATTAGTTTAGTTTTGAGCAAAGTTCATGACAATTTTTTCTGATAAGTATTGTGCTGTTTGAATATTAGTTTGACGATCGAGAATGACAAATGAGAGGTATCAAGCATGCACGAAACCACCGCACCGCCAGCCAGCTAATTATCAACCGCAAATGACGTAATTACCAATTAATTGTTTGATTAAAAAATTGATCGAATCGAAAACCAACCAGCACCACCAGCACCCTCGGCCAGCACCAAATCTTACAATTTCTTGAATTCTAAAGTCAAGCAAGCAAATAAATTTCTCAACTTTGAAATTATGATTATCACACAAAATGTCAAATCTGGAAAAAATTCTTGGTCCACAAAAAAAACCTCGTTAGTGCGGTTTCTGCGGCTGCATGTGCTGCTGCGGAATCGGCAAAAAAAAACAGGTCCTTACAAGGGAACCTTCCGAGGTGTTCTAAGCACCTGATATCGCGATATTTATTTTCTACACTCTCTGCCATGCCCTGAGTGAGAATTTATCGAAATTAGATTGTCTAATTCGTTTCGGTTCGCAACTTTATTTTTTTGAAATTTTGGCAATTCACAAAATGTCGAAATTCCATGCCCTTCCCCGCCCTCTAGTGGGACAACTCGTCGCAATTAGAATTGACACAATCGTAGTTTCCCTCCGAGCTACACGTGCATTTTTGACATCCTTCCATTTTTGAAGCTCCTGGCTTGCATTTGAACTCAGCTCCTACTCCTCCTTGCACGCCATCTGCCGGAAATCAAGGCCAACAATTAAAATCTTGCGAGCGTTCCTAAGCTTGTATTGTACGCTGTACAGAAATTTGATCAAAAAAATTCGGATTATTCGGATTGCCTCACTTTTTGTGACTAGCGTCGCTCCTCCTCGCTCGGGTTTTGTCAAATCCTTTGTTGCTTCGGCTAAATCCGAATCTGAGTTCAGATTTTTGAGAATGTCGAGATGAGGAATTTGATCTTGAGTTTCGGACGGCCCGCTGCTGCCCGAATTTTCAAGGATGAGCAAGGCCGCCAAGAAGCAAATGAACGTGATGGCCAAAATTTTCCTGAAAGTGGACGAGTTTTCGCATTTTTTGGCAAGTTGGCTGCGGCTCCGACCCCGGGAGTTGTGTGCAAATTTTTCGTGATTGTAATTCTTAACGGTTTTGCCAAAGTCGCCCATGACTCCCACGTAGGGAGAACGATTTCCAGCAAATGGGTAATATTTTTGGACATGGGTGTGGTGGGCCCGAAGTAGAAGAAGCTTGGTTTGAGATTTGGCCATTTTGCGCCGAAAATTGCAGCTAAAAATTGTACTAATCTTAACGTCGTAGTGTTCGCCAATTGAATATTCGAATCGTGACAGTTCAAAATGTTCTGCAGAACTGAAACTCACACACAATTTCGACTTCACTTTTGAAGGGTGTGAAAAGAAGTGAAACATTGCTTTGCACGACGGTACTTTTGAATTTTTTTATGTCCCATTGTCGATTGTTTTGTTAACATTTCACTTCTTCGAAGGCTTACAGCGGTAGACTGAAAATGAAACTTGGGCTAAATACCTCAGCCTCATTCTTTAGTCTTGTTTTAAAAACATAAGCAGAGTATTGAATTGAATTTTGGAAATTTGACTACATTTGACTACGGGTTCAAAGTGAGCACCTAGTCGCACAGGTATAGTCGGAATTGGTTCTCCGAGTCCGACTATAATTATTAATTCGAATTGTTATGTAGGTACTGATTCCGATTTGGATTTTTTTTCAATTTTCTGACTCCTCAATTCCGAGTTACAAATTCATATTCATATTCACCGGCAAATAAGTCGTTTCGACCGCCGAGAATTCGGTCCAGGTTCTGCTCAGAATCGATTGACGAGTTCTTTGGCGAAAGCAAACCGAATATGGTAGCTGGGTAGCTTGATGGATTTTTTCGACTTCGTATATCTCAAACAGAAGCTCGTACTGAGGAGTGAGGAGAGCACCAAATCCGGATGGAGTTTACAAAGCTCTTCAGCTCTTCAATCGACTTCCGTACCGAATTTTTTTGCATGACTTTGTCACCAAAATTCCGAAAAATTCGAGCCTGCTCGCAATTCGATGGACAACCTCCGGTCCAAATTTCAAAAATTCCAGGTAAAAACTACGCCCTGGACTCGTTTTTCTTAAACTGTCCAAAATAGGACGAGCTACCCCCTGTAGGTACCCAGGGCAATGAAATGCATTTCGATATTCTAGGAACAGAGTTGTATAATCCCGGGATTACGGATTACATAATCAGATTACGGCTTACCGTAATCCGTAGTCCAAGAATCCATGTCATTTTTTCTGATGCATGTAATCCCTACTCCAAGATAATGAAACCGAAAATGGAATCCGAGATCCGTAATCCGATCTCAGTGTGATGGCGGCGTGATTCAGTATCACGCTGACCAATTCATATTTCAAATCACGTCAAGTGTATGTATGATTTCGACTTGATGCAGAACGTGAAACCAAAACTTGAACTTTACTTCAATTCATGTTTCGTCGTGTCAAGTCGCACGATCTGTGATATTGGCATGATGGCGGCGTGATTCGGTTTCACGCTGACTACTTTGTACTTCAAATCACGTCAAGCCTCTATCACGTTTGCGTGAAATGTGGAATGTACGCCGGTTCCTAGCCTCAAGTCGTCGTGAACGTGAAAATTTCGCGGCCGTGAAACTATGAGTCGATTTTACGCGTGAACTCTGCGCTTGATTTCGACGTGGCGCAGGACATGAAACCAAGACGGGACGTATAAACTTAGGATAAGGCGTAAAAAGGTAACCTGGGCAGTAGCAAGTTGAAAATTTGAAACATTCATTGGCCAACTACATGATTTCAAGCTCGGGCTGCGAACAAAGACAAATAGACAATGAGCTGCAAGAGCAGAGCACACCAAGACAAAACACAACGGCAAAAATTGAATGAGTCGAGTCAAGATCGAGAGCAGTTCGTGTGAAGATAAATTGTCGCGATTGTTGCAGTTTTAACGGATCGCCAAATAATACAAAGAATTTTTCTGTTAAGATCAACTTTTAATGCCCAGCCAATTTTTAATTTTACATCGAATTTTAATTTCTTGAAGTGTTTTTTTTTACTGAAGTTGTGGAATTTAATTCATTTTTTATTATTTTTTCTTGCCCTTCTTCTTTTTGTACTGATTGGTGCACCCACCTTTCTTTTTGGCTTTATGACTATTGCAGTAAATACTGCAGGGTCTTTTTTCTTTTACGCAGATGCACACACCAGTTTCACCGTTCGCTTTGCAATCAGCCGGGTTGCAATGGCAAAGGACGTCAGAAGTTGCTCCGCCTCTTTTCTGGAAAGACACAGGTCAAAGCAGCAATTTATGTTTTGGTCTTCCTTTAAGCTTCAAGTATTGGACTATTGTTGAATGAATTGATTGTGGAATAATAACTTACTCGTCTAAATGTGATTCCATCCTCGGTCACTCTGCAAAAAAAATGGGACATAAATTAGAATTTCGGTTTTGTAATTGTCATCGATTTCACATTTTTGTAGTCGCACAGTCGCACTAGACTACATTCAGTATGGGGCGGTAGTCGATTGGAAAATGCAAACGGTGCACGCTCTGTGAGTCACATGTCAGTAGTCGACTGCAAAACTTCAAGCAGTCAGTCCTTGTGTCATTGCATTAATTCAGTGCGGGGCAAAAAGCAAATAATTGATTACAAGAAAATAGGGCGTCAACACAGTCGACGATTCATTCATACCGCTTCGCCAAATCATGCAATAATCGAAATTGGCAAATTACAATAAAGCATAGTATGCTATCAAATGTTTTTCGGTCAGAAAATTCCACGTGAAAAGTTTCGCTGCACCAGATTATTTCGTTCATGCGAAATCTAGGCGAAACGAAGTATTTCGTTCATGTTTCGCTTAGCAGTACGGAGTTTATGAACGCGAGAATCGGGAAGCGAAATTTCAAAATGTTGAATAACAAATTACGTTGCTACAACAAGCAGGATAAGTTTTGCTTGGTTGATAGGGGATTTGGCTTGAGCGGAGAGAAAAGAACGACATCGATTTCGCGAATGTCATGTGCGAAATTTTTCGCTCGAGCGAAACGAAAACAAAAATTTCGCTTGACGAAATTTAGAACTACGTACATGGTAAGCGAAATCCTGAGCGAAATATTTGGTTTGGTCGGATTCCGCGCGAAAAAAGTCGACAGCACTCAGCCCTTAACTTGGAAACAATAATTGACTAGGTTCTTACTCGTCCCATTCGTCTGGATCGTAGTCGCTCTCTCGTCCTCAACCAGATCTTGTATCTCAGTGATTAGTTCGACTATTTCAATTTTCTTGTCTCCATCATTTCTTTCCGGGTTGGTGACTCTTTCTCTGGCCTAAATAAATCATTCATCAATTAGCAGTTGCATTTAGAAAAATCGGTGTTGTCGTTGGCGGCCACGAATGGATGGATTTTCAAAAAAATATATTTTCATTAAGTGCAGTTGGGAAAGCAGAGGGCTGGAAAATGATTTTTTTTTAAATCCTGCGCCTCACTCATTCACTCATTCTCATGTCAACATTTTAGTTGTCATCGCTGGCTGGCTGTTTCGTCAATTCACAGAAATTTAGAGTTGCTCACAAAACTAGACAGATCGTGAGCCAGCCGGTCGACCACGCTCATTTCAATTCCACTAACGTAAACGGCAAAAAAAACCCGGGACTCTGGCCTCAAAAGTGGCCCAGCATTTTCACGATCTAGTTTTGTAGTCAACACGACTTTCTCTGTAAATTTGCAGAGAGAGAGTTGAGAGAGACAGAGGGAGAGAAAGCAGGGAGCAAAAGTTTCCAACTTTCTCCTCGCTTTCACCACCAAAAGCAGAGGCAGAAGAGCAGCATTAGCGCAAATAGAAAGTTAAGCTGAGCAAAGCAATGGTGACCACAAAACTAGATTGAGAAGCGGTCAGAGAAACTCTGCATGCTTGCAGCATGCGTGAATGCCTGAGAAAGTTTGAGGCCGCAGGCAGGGCTTTTTTTTTTACGGTAAACGTGTGTGGCATTCTAAAAATTTAGCGATTTTTCTTAATTTTGACGATCTAGTTTTGTAGGCAATTGCGTGGCAGTAAAAATTTAGCAATAATTTGATTGACATTTGATTGATTGAGCAGCTTACGATTCTCTCGTATTTTTTGAGCGTGGTGATTGGCTCGCCCTTCGTCTCGAAAAGAATTACGATGACGAAGCTTCCTCGGTTATAGTTTAAATTTTTGATCATCTCAGCATCACCCCACATCTTTCCCTTGTAAAGGATACGCTGTTTTCGCTCCGGATAGCCCAGCACTTTGAAGATTTGACTTTTCAAATCCCCGACCTAGACAAAAAAAAATTGATTCAGTCAGTCAGCCATGCATGTGTTCTTCTGAAAATTCATAGTGTTTGCTGAGTCTGTGATGGCCCTAATAAATGATAGATGATAAATAAAAATTCGAACATGAGTGTTTACACTGAGTTGAAATTATCAGTACATGTCAGATAGTTTGATTTTCCAGTCATAAGCACCCCAGTAATCCGGGGTATGCGTATGGGGAGGGACGCGAACAACCCCGAATTCGATCCGAACTGAACGTGAAAATTTCACGGCCGTGAAACTATGAGTCGATTTTACGCGTGAACTCTGCGCTTGATTTCGACGTGGCGCAGGACATGAAACCAAGACGGGACGTATAAACTTAGGATAAGGCGTAAAAAGGTAACCTGGGCAGTAGCAAGTTGAAAATTTGAAACATTCATTGGCCAACTACATGATTTCAAGCTCGGGCTGCGAACAAAGACAAATAGACAATGAGCTGCAAGAGCAGAGCACACCAAGACAAAACACAACGGCAAAAATTGAATGAGTCGAGTCAAGATCGAGAGCAGTTCGTGTGAAGATAAATTGTCGCGATTGTTGCAGTTTTAACGGATCGCCAAATAATACAAAGAATTTTTCTGTTAAGATCAACTTTTAATGCCCAGCCAATTTTTAATTTTACATCGAATTTTAATTTCTTGAAGTGTTTTTTTTTACTGAAGTTGTGGAATTTAATTCATTTTTTATTATTTTTTCTTGCCCTTCTTCTTTTTGTACTGATTGGTGCACCCACCTTTCTTTTTGGCTTTATGACTATTGCAGTAAATACTGCAGGGTCTTTTTTCTTTTACGCAGATGCACACACCAGTTTCACCGTTCGCTTTGCAATCAGCCGGGTTGCAATGGCAAAGGACGTCAGAAGTTGCTCCGCCTCTTTTCTGGAAAGACACAGGTCAAAGCAGCAATTTATGTTTTGGTCTTCCTTTAAGCTTCAAGTATTGGACTATTGTTGAATGAATTGATTGTGGAATAATAACTTACTCGTCTAAATGTGATTCCATCCTCGGTCACTCTGCAAAAAAAATGGGACATAAATTAGAATTTCGGTTTTGTAATTGTCATCGATTTCACATTTTTGTAGTCGCACAGTCGCACTAGACTACATTCAGTATGGGGCGGTAGTCGATTGGAAAATGCAAACGGTGCACGCTCTGTGAGTCACATGTCAGTAGTCGACTGCAAAACTTCAAGCAGTCAGTCCTTGTGTCATTGCATTAATTCAGTGCGGGGCAAAAAGCAAATAATTGATTACAAGAAAATAGGGCGTCAACACAGTCGACGATTCATTCATACCGCTTCGCCAAATCATGCAATAATCGAAATTGGCAAATTACAATAAAGCATAGTATGCTATCAAATGTTTTTCGGTCAGAAAATTCCACGTGAAAAGTTTCGCTGCACCAGATTATTTCGTTCATGCGAAATCTAGGCGAAACGAAGTATTTCGTTCATGTTTCGCTTAGCAGTACGGAGTTTATGAACGCGAGAATCGGGAAGCGAAATTTCAAAATGTTGAATAACAAATTACGTTGCTACAACAAGCAGGATAAGTTTTGCTTGGTTGATAGGGGATTTGGCTTGAGCGGAGAGAAAAGAACGACATCGATTTCGCGAATGTCATGTGCGAAATTTTTCGCTCGAGCGAAACGAAAACAAAAATTTCGCTTGACGAAATTTAGAACTACGTACATGGTAAGCGAAATCCTGAGCGAAATATTTGGTTTGGTCGGATTCCGCGCGAAAAAAGTCGACAGCACTCAGCCCTTAACTTGGAAACAATAATTGACTAGGTTCTTACTCGTCCCATTCGTCTGGATCGTAGTCGCTCTCTCGTCCTCAACCAGATCTTGTATCTCAGTGATTAGTTCGACTATTTCAATTTTCTTGTCTCCATCATTTCTTTCCGGGTTGGTGACTCTTTCTCTGGCCTAAATAAATCATTCATCAATTAGCAGTTGCATTTAGAAAAATCGGTGTTGTCGTTGGCGGCCACGAATGGATGGATTTTCAAAAAAATATATTTTCATTAAGTGCAGTTGGGAAAGCAGAGGGCTGGAAAATGATTTTTTTTTAAATCCTGCGCCTCACTCATTCACTCATTCTCATGTCAACATTTTAGTTGTCATCGCTGGCTGGCTGTTTCGTCAATTCACAGAAATTTAGAGTTGCTCACAAAACTAGACAGATCGTGAGCCAGCCGGTCGACCACGCTCATTTCAATTCCACTAACGTAAACGGCAAAAAAAACCCGGGACTCTGGCCTCAAAAGTGGCCCAGCATTTTCACGATCTAGTTTTGTAGTCAACACGACTTTCTCTGTAAATTTGCAGAGAGAGAGTTGAGAGAGACAGAGGGAGAGAAAGCAGGGAGCAAAAGTTTCCAACTTTCTCCTCGCTTTCACCACCAAAAGCAGAGGCAGAAGAGCAGCATTAGCGCAAATAGAAAGTTAAGCTGAGCAAAGCAATGGTGACCACAAAACTAGATTGAGAAGCGGTCAGAGAAACTCTGCATGCTTGCAGCATGCGTGAATGCCTGAGAAAGTTTGAGGCCGGAGGCAGGGCTTAGGCTACCGCTTTTAATGGTTTTTTTTATATTTATGAACTCTGAGATGTTCAGCAGGTCAAACATCTCGTCGCACTTTTTTAAAAAGTTAGCAGTGCTCATGAACTCCTGATCCAGTTTGCCTAGTTCCACCAAAGTCTTGATGCCTGCATACACCGAATGGCTTAAGAGCTGTGTGGCTAATTTCACTTTCATTTTGCTGAGGCTAGTTAGTTCTACATGGTATTTAGTTAG